>OVAN01007120.1:0-20165 GCA_900406275.1 Anastatica hierochuntica | reverse complement strand
CTAACTGTACGCTTGCAGTGATTTCTTGGGTGAAAACCTGAGCCATCATTAGCTCGAGGACGAGCAACGTTTAAGTCCGAGGGAGTTGATAAACCGTATTTTTACATGTTTTTACTTTAGGTTTTTAATTATTTTTAGAGATTTTATGCTTTTATTTATCACATATGGTAGTTTTCTCATATTTATAGTGTTAGAATTCATTTTAGTCGAACAATGCATTTTGGGTCAATTGNCATTTTAGTCGAACAATGCATTTTGGGTCAATTGGGACTCATTTGGAGCAAAAGTCAGTTTCTGGACAGTTTCGATGCATCAGAAAGATCATCCAATATGGAGGCTTTACCTTCAATGGATTTCGATGAAAACTTGATAGAAACTATAGTTTTGAGATATCTTTCAAATGAAGTTGGTTTCAAGGCATTTGGATCTTTGGATCAAAAGTTATAAGTAGTTTAGTGAAGACTAGTCCGTCTGCCTTGAAGCTGGAGTGTGCCCAGAAGTGAATTGTGACCGGGTTTTGACAAGAAATGCGCACCAACCAGTATCACAAGTTTCCCTGACCAGTTGAAAAGATTTCTACACTGGTCTGGACCAAAAAATCACCCTAAACCGGTCACAACATTGTTACGACCCCAACTAAACCCAAACCGACTTTTCTTGACCTAGTGCTTTATATACCTGTTTTTAGCCTTTTGAGAGGAGAGAGGCACCCTATTAGCATGAAGAATAAGATTAGAAACAGAGGCATCTCTTCTTTAACTCCATTGGAGATTTCGATCTCAAGCTTCGCCTTTGGGACATAGATTTCTACTCTTGTATCATCATAGAGAAGTTCTCTAAACCCTTATCATTTTTAAGCAATATTTGGACACAATAGCTAAATGTCGTTTTTTCATAAAATTAGAAATCGAGTCTAGGTGTAAAAATTAGATACACAGTAAATTTATCCAAATCACATAAATCACCTTTTGTTGAATGTGAGTTCTACATCTTCAATAATCTACCAATCAATTTATCCATTGTCTTTCCAGTGGTGATTGCTTTTTTCATCAACCTCTTCAAAGACATCTTTCAAAATGTTCTATTCTTATTAAACCTCTTCTCCAAGTTGATGTTTACTCGATTAGACCAACATCTTCTTAAGTCCTTCCAACATTAAAGCTTAGAATAATGAGAACTTGTTTAGCTTCTTACATGGTTAAAAAAATTCTTTGGTGTCTCTCATTGAATTTTATTTTGATTGTATTACTCATCCTCTTGTGTCTCTTTTGTGCGAAGTGCTACTTATTTCGTTAATTTATATGAATAAGGTCAATACCCGCATACACGCAAGATTTTGTATATGTATTTTTTTTAATATTCAGTAAAAGCAAGCCAATTTTTTGAGTCTTGGTGATGGAGAATCAACTTCTTAAGTACACAGAACCAGACATGCCCGTCAATTAGAAGTTGGTTCAATCTCATATTGGTTTAATCTTTAGATTGATTTGTTTTTTGGTTCTACCAGTACGTGTAAATCGAGTTTTCAGTTGTAACAAGCTCTGAGTTAGAAAATCTCAGAGCTTGTGTGATCTTTCTCTTAGTGAATTTGGTGAGTGATTGTAGCGAGAGAAGAGAGATTGTTAGTGATAGTGATTTGCATGAGCCATGTCGCATAGCCATTAACGGTGAACTTTGGGTAAAAAATTTCTCTGTGTCGTTTCTCTCTTTCTATTCCTTCTTCTTCTTCTTCAAATTGAATATGGCGCCGTTGAGTTTCATTCGACTTTGAGTGTGAGATCGTGTGTTCTAGAAGCAACATTTGGTATCGGAGCTTCGGTGATTGAAGAGACGATGTCGAATGTTTGGAACAAAGTGGAGAGGTTCGATGGTAAAGGAGATTCCTTGCTATGGAAGAAAAGAATGCTTGTGTATTTTTCGGTTCTAGGTATGAAGGGTGTATTATGGGAATCACCATTGTCGTCTTCATCGAAAACCAGATCAATGAATAAAAGGATGGAGATGAAGATGCATACAAAGAAAGACTTGAGAGGGATAATGTGTCGTGTAAGATTGAGTTGTGTAAGACAACAACATCGAAATGGTCTACGCTTTAGAGGTTTTATCTCCCTAAATCTCTGCCTAATGGTTACTATTTACGGCATACGTTTTATATGTTTAAGATGGTGGAATCACATACTATAGATGAGAACATTGATGATTTTTTGAAGATTGTTTCCCATCTGGCTGGTGTGAACATTTTTGTATCTGAAAAGGTTCAAACAATACTTTTATTGAACTCTCTTCCATCTCAGTATAGTTCTCTAAAGGAAGCACTGCAGTAAGGCATAAAATATCTGTCGCTGGAAGAAGTAACCAAGGCAACTAGGTCTAAGGAGATGAAGCTGAAGAAGAAGCTGGCTAAGTCTCCTCTGACTTATGTTGAAGATTATTTTGCAAGAGGAAGACTAGAGAAGAAAGGTCATGTAAGTAATCAGAAGAATGAAAAAGGTAGATCAAGGTTGGGTTCTAGTTCAAGAGTTACATGTTGATTCTGTAAGAAGCAAGGTCATACTAAATAACAAAACTAGTTGTTGTGTGTTACATGAATCAGATGCTTTGAGTCTCATATCAATGGCATCATGATAAGTGGTTTTAAATTTAGGTTGCTATTATCACATGACATCTAGAAGAGACTGGTTTGATACTTTCAAGAAATTGAATCCAAGACAAGTTCTTCTTGGTGATGATTATCATTTTCTGTGCAAGGAATTGATTCTATCAACATTAAAGAAAATGGAGGATCGGTAAAGGCTCTAACAAATGTTAGCTTTGTTCCTGACCTGAAGAGAAACTTGATATCTACTGATACATTGGAGATATTTGACTTTAATAATTCTGGTGGTAGCGGGAAGACATGATACTACATGAATGGTAAGTTAGGACTTCAAGAAACTCTTGTAGGATCTCCTTATTTTCTGGATTGTGAGACTGTACCATGTTAGGTTAACCGCAATATTCAGAAGAACAAGTAGGCTAATGATGAGACAGTGTTACGTCATAGAAGGTTGGGTCATATGAGTCAAAAAATCTGTAAATATTGGCCAAGAAAAGAGTTATTGATAAAAGAAGACTTGGGATTTTGGAGTGTTGTGTTATAGGAAAACACCAAAGGTTGAGTTTCCATACATGAAATCATACATCAGGAGAAGCTCTACAATATATACATGTTGATATTTTGGGTTCACCTAGTGTGACATCTGTATCTCAGGAAAACAATATTTCTTTTCGATAATAGATTATTACACAAGGAAAGTTTGGGTCTATTTTCTTAAAACAAAAGGAGAAGCAAAAATTAGATAAACAAGAAGGTGAAATGCTTCAAGACAGATAATGGGCTTAAACTCTACAATTCTTATTTTGATAACTTCTACAAACAGTATTGGATTGAAAGACACAGAACTGCACCTATACACCACAAAAAACGGTGTAGCAGAACGGATGAATAGAATAATAATGGAGAAGGTACGTTGTCCTTTAAATGAGTCTAGTCTTAAAGAAATGGGTTGGGCTAAAGTTGCTACTACTGCAGTATATATGATAAATAAAAGTCCTTCGTCATCTCAATGGTTTGGTTCTGTGGCTTAAGTGCATATTGATCAGGGAAAGCTTAAGCCAAGGGCTTTGAAGGGGATCTTTAGGGGTTTTCCAACAAGAGTAAAAGGATACATAACCTGGTTATTAAAAGAGAAGAAGTGTGTATTCAGCAGGAATGTGTTGCTTTCAGAGGATAAATTGTATAAAGATTTGGGTAAAGAAGAATTTACAACAGAAACAATAACAGTTGAAGCAAAAGATAAAGGAAAGGTTGTCTTGGAATATGATACGATTCTAAAACTTGTAGTAGGTGAAGGAGCTTCAGGAGAAACTAGTGGAAGTATTCAGGAGATAGTTGGTGATACATATTCAGAATCAGATCAAGAATAGGTAGTAACTGTATATCAGCTTGCAAAAGATAGGCCAAGGAGATACATTGTATTGCCTACAAAAATTTCAGATTTTAAAGTGTCTGCCTTTTTGATAATACTATTATTTTACCGTTTTTAGTTGGATTTTTACTTATTTATTTGCAGTTTTCAATGCTTTTTCGACCTCGAGAGGTAGTTTTCTCTTATTTGTGATTTTAGGGACTAATTAGGTTAAATCATCAAAATGATGGAGAAACGTGCTAAATGGACCTCATTCATATTACCAATCAAGTTTCATTGATGGATTGTGAAGATGAAAGCTCAAACACTTGAGTTTTGAATTTTTTCAATCTGGATATATTCTTAGCATCAGAAATATTGACATGAACGAAGGTCTTCCCTTCATTGGATTGAGCTGGAATTTGGTCATATGTTGGAATTTTTAGTTAGCTTTCAAATGCAAGTGGTTTGAAGTCAACTGTGACAGAGGAGTTATAGTTGTTTAAGTGAAGACACATCTGTTTGTCTCGGAAAGGAAGCAAGTGGAGAAACATTGAAGCTGTGATCGGGTGATGGAGTTGCCACCACCGACCGAGTGCCCATTTTTGGCACACTCCGGTCACAGAGGCATTTTGTGTTCAGAGACAGATTTTATCTCATATTTGTCGGTTCGCTTAACCGATTTTGATTCCGCAAGAACCGACATAACCTTAATGAAGATGAGCAAGAGACATCGAGAAATATTTTTGAATAACTCAATTTTCACATGGTTTCGTCGGATATAAGCTTAAACTAATTTACTTCTTTCAACTCAAGTACAACTGGTCAAATAATTCTTTCTTGCAAAATTTATTTGGAGCTGTTTTTGGTACATATGATGTCGTTCAACACATGGTCATCACCTTCAGTATTTAGAACGATGGATCACTGCAAGATCAAGAAAACAAAAATGTAGCGGAGTGCAATTGAGGAGTTGTATCTCTTCCACCAATGGCCTCACGAGATGGGACTCTTTTGTGATAGGTTTAAATATTGGTCTTGTGTGCTAGTCTTTATGCGTCTCGTCGCTTGAGAGTAAAGTATTAATTTCTTAGCGTTAAACGAACGGGAAGAGAAGAAGAAGAAACTTCATTGTAAACCCTACCGTTTGAAGAGAGCATGATGCGTCAATGTTTGAATTTTTTTTTCTTTTGTTGAAGAAGAGTGTTGCGTGTCTTATTCTGGAATGATGACATGGCGGGAGGAGAGAGAGAGAGAGTTAACCAAAAATTATAGTATAAACTAGGTAGTTGGTCCGCACTTGTTGTAGACATGAAAATTTTAGCACAAGTTAACGCTATTTGATTGTTATTAGCACCTGATTCTTCGGGTAATTAAGTTGAGCAACCGTTCAAGTACTCTAAAAAATTGGTTACCTCCAGTTTTGGTTTGGTTCATTTCACAAATTTAGGAAAATTATAGAATCTTATATATTAATTGAGGAGACAAAGAGAGAAAATGAGTGTAAAAATGATGATGTGTCGATCAAAGAGTAATTTAAAGGACACATAATAAAATTCTACCAATCAGAACATTTCAATATATTTAATATGCCACCGTAGAAATCTCAATAGTTATTATTAATTTTTGAATGTAAGTATTGTACATATACTACAAATTTCATCCAATTATAATATGACATTTCAATATATAAAATACTATATAATATAATATTATAACGATTTTTATTTACAGTATAATATTATGACGATTAGTCCTATGAATTGATGTCTGTTTAAATTATACATTTAAATAGCTTATAATTATCTTATTTAATATATCTTTATAGTTAATATTGATTTAAAAGAAATTTGAACTATGGATGATCTGAACATATATCATGAAAATTATAATTGATAGAAAATTAATTAAAAATTTTAAATGTATTATAAACGAAAATATTTCTAATAGGTGTTAAAATATAATCTTCAATATGTTTTAAGATATCTAACTGTTAAATTACAAATATACGGACTCAAAACTCTCAGTATTTGTATCTAGATTCACATTTTTTGGATATGATATTTTACTATCGCATATCAATGTGAAACAAGTGAAAATTATAAATTTTGAATGGGATCATAGGTACATTCTACTTTGAACTAATGTTACAATTATACAATATCTTATATATTATTTGAGGAAATAGAGAAATAAAATAAATGTGCAATTGCTTATGTGTCTTTTAGATATTCTCATAAAATTAAATCAAAAATAGTTATTTTCTAAGTGTAATATGCATAAAGGTGAAATATTTTTTGGGTGGTGTGTTTATTTTGTTCCACATCAGTTGTGAGAGTTTAGAGAGAATTATACTTGCTCTATAAAATAGACACGACATTTTCATTTAAAAAACATATTTTTCATATTCAGATAATTTAAGTTGTGAAAATCGAGGGAATAGTGTTTGTTTTTTTTGAGTTTACATCGATTTGTGGTTTTGATTTTTGTGGATTAAAACGAATCAAAATCGAATCGTTCTGCGTTTCGGTTCTCAATCAATTTTTAATTAATTTATGCAAATATATTAAAATGGTAAAATTCAAACTATATTTTTGTTCATGTATCACCCGAATTACCTAAAAATAAAAATAAAAGTTGACTAAATTTTAATAAAATTTGGCTTAGTTGTGTAAAAAGTAGTGTTACGTTTGATAAATATAATTAAAATAGCCAAGTATTATTGTTATTTTGGATAGAAATATAATATATATTTATAGATATATTTATTTTTGATATTTCGGCTTCTCGTTCAGTTCTTAGTTTGGTTCTAATTCTTTATTTCTAAGAGATTAGTATCCGTTCAGATATTTAGCATTTATCGGTTCCCTGGGGTTTTTCGGCACACCGGCTCTCGGTACTTTTCCTACCTTTAAAACATCTCCAATGTATTCCTCTCTTTTTTTCCTCTATAATGAAGGAACTCTATAATAGAGGTGAATTTCTCTCCAATGTATTTTTCTACTTTTTCCTCTAAAAAAGAATATTCTTCAAAGATTCTTTTTAATTTTACAATCTTATACTTATAAATGTTGAAAAGTAACCCATTTTTTATAACTTTTAGAAAATTTTCATAAATTTTCAATATTATTTAAACTAAATACTTTATTACAAAAAGACATGAGAGGAAAATAATAAAACAAATTAGACATTATCTATGTTGAACTTTAAATAATTAAACTATAATTAATAATTTTAGTTTTAAATATAAAAATTAAATATCATTTTTTAAATAAAAAATTAGACTTTAAAATAAAATAATAATATTTCTTATTTTATTTATTTATAGTTGTAAAAAATTAAAATTATTATGTAAACAAAAAAGTTGTGTTTTATATGTAAAAATTTGTTATTTCCCATCAAGATGTATTTTAGTTATAATTACAAAAAGTTAAAGGACTATAGTGTAAATAAAAAAGTATGACTCTATTATAGAGGAATGCTGATTTTCCCCCTAAATATAGAGAAAAATAACAATCTCTATTTTAAGGGAAGAAATATAGATGATTTGGAGTAAATTTGACTCTATTATAACATAAAGAGTCAAAAATAACAACGGGTTGGAGATGCTCTTAGATGTTCATACATTTGTATAACATCAACACCATCTAACATATTTACGTATATATAGTTATCTAGCTTGTCAAAAGAACTAATAATTTTGAACATGCTTATTGGATTCAAACATGCTAAATTTCATACTATATAGTCAACATTTTATGTTTTCAAAATTTTTGATAACTTGCATTGTCATGTTTGTTAAACAGTCTTATATCCAAAAAAATACAAAAGCTTTTTTGGTTTATGAATATTTATAGATCCTGATTTGACATATAATAAAACAAAGACAAAATTTAAATGAAAGTTTTGTTTGTAAATATAAAGACTCGCGTAACTAATGCAATAAGAAATTGAACAAGATTCTTCGTGAGTATATACAAAATCTAAAGGTTTTTAACATAAACATAATTTTATAAAACTTTGAAATTTTTTTAATTTTTTAAAATAATCTATCAAATTTAATATAAGATTACGAGTAATATGGGTTGAATTTACGTGTGCAAGAAATTTTATAATTCTAATTTACTAAAGACTTGTATACACAAAAAATATAAAACTAAAGTTTTTAAATGGATACATGATAAGTTCAACGTAAGGTCGCGGGTTCTTGACCAGTAACAGAGATTCCAAGATTCATAAAAACAAGAGAAAATGATAACATAGATTTCCTATATTCACTAAATTTATTTTAAAATTATATAATATATATTTATTTAAACCATCTATATTAATTATTTTTTCATATAAAAAAAATTCAAAGCATGAGAGTATTATTACTATAAATAGAAACGTTGAAATTGAATAATATATGTTCGTTATGTGTCTATTTTCTTATAGACACATAATGAACATATATTATTCAGTTTCATCTTTTCTTTTTTTTGTAATAATTATGTGTCTATTTTTATCATTGTTTTATTTTTTAAATCCAAACAATATATGTTGGGGAACGAGACCAAATTTTTATTTTGTATGCTTGTTTTCTACACTTTTCATTGATTTTGTTATTTATTAAAATTCATAAATTCAATTAAATTTTAGTTTATTAGAAATATTTTATTTTATTATTTGGTGTGTTTGGCAACAGATTTGTCATAAAAATCGGGATACATTTTAATAGTAAAATTTTGTTTGGCAATTGATGTAAATTGGTTCATATTTTATATTTCTATTTTTAGTTTGAATAAAAAATAAAAATACACAAAATTAAAAATCCATCAACCAATCAAAATATAACATTTAATTTTAAAACTCACATATAATGACATGTGGACAAAAAATTACTTAAATCACTTCTCTTTTAATATATAGAAGAGGAAAATGATATTCACCTAAATATGTCATAAATTTGGTGTTACGTAACGAAACTAGGATAATACAAAAACTTACTTTGTTGATCCAAACTTTTGTTAACAATGTTAACAAGTTTGTGATGTTTTTATTGTGATTTCACATTTGTTAATCGGTTCGGTTTTTCTTTGACGATTCCTTTATAGATCGTTTTGGTTCACAGCATGCTCGTGCATGGCAAAGATCATCTTTTAGTGTTATTGAAAATAAATTATGCATAAGATCACTTTAAATTATGTAAAGTCCCGTGTTATTAAATTAACATATTTGTGAAAGTTATATCAAATCTACTGTTATTTAAAATTTCAAAACTTTTTGGGGGATATATTTTGAAAGTGATTTTGCGACACTGCTTAGAATTTTAGTTGAAAACAAAAAAAATAAAATAAAATGACACACTTACGGATGTTATTTGGAGAGGCAATAAAAACTGAATTTACAGTATGAAATGATTTGCTTCTTCAGTTTTTATAAATTGTCGTCTCGCCATTGTTTTTCTGTTTACCCAAAATAGATTATGCGACAATTTATTGTTGAAAAAGTAATGTTTAGTTGAGGTTTTATTTTATTTTGTCTGATGAATTCAATTAAATAAAGAAAAAAAATTTCATTTACTTTGTTTCCTATTATTTCAATTTTAGTGTGAATGTGGAATATTTTCGACTATTGCGTAATTAAGCATAATCAAAAGTTTAGAAACATGGAAAAAAAGATGATAATATATGTTCATAAAATGTCCAATAAAATGCATGAGCATATTGTTGATATTATTCAGTTCCGCTCTCCAACTAATTGTTCATATTGTTGAATAAGTCTAGTTAAAGTATTTAGACTGATCATTTGTATTTTTTGAGGTTTATTTTCGTTTGATGTTAGGAAAAACAAACTAAAAGAATATAAGAAAAGAGATTTGATAACAAATCATCTGAAATGCCATGAGATCTAAGCTAAATCATAATAAAGTTTTATTATACACATTTTACAAACGGCTATAATTCACATCTTCAAAGTATATCGATATAAGTATAGAAATCTACCAAACCTTTTTAAACCATAGATCCAATATATCTCTTCTAACAAAATGATTTTCCATATGAGAAAAGATAAAAATCGTATATTGTTCAGCAAAATCAGCATAAATTAAAGGGAGAAAAGCTCTTACCACTTCTCATAGAGTAATGATTCTCATGATACGCAAAAACCTACATAAAAAAATAAATTTTTAACCTCTTCTCACCTGTTTCTCTTGTGATGTATGCTTTAAAAGAAGAAAATTTAGAATCTTGAATATCACCATCCATATAATATTCAACATGCACGGTACATAACACGACAATCTTCATGATCATATTTCAACTAGTCTAAAAAAGAGGAGAAAAACAAACTCTATTTTCAGACTTAAAGAACCACAACAAATAAATCAACCAAAATTGATCAAAAAACGAAACATACTTTCCAAGCAGATGTTTCGTTACTTGATGATTTAGACAAAGCATTACCTCTATATATACAATTCAATAACCTTGTAGCTCAAGCAAAATATAAAATTGTTTCATTTCTTGTTTATCACCAGTCTTAGAAATTAGCGTATGCATGTATAATCATTCCATAAATTTCATTTATAATTCTTATGCATATTTATAAAATTGCCATTTTAATTAAAGTTACATAAAATCAAATTAATTTACGAAAATCTTCATTTACTAAAAATATATTTGTTAAATGTTTTAAGGAAACTTGATATAATTGTCACATATATTTTTAAGTGACGGTTAAAAATATAAAAAAATTCACTATATTTTTATTTTAGTAATTAATCCATCTATTAATAATAATGTTAAAAATACAAATAATGTTAATGTGGCCATATAAAATCATGAAATATAATATTCCAATATTTTATTAGTAAGAGATGATAAAAATTTTAAAAACTCAATATTTTTTATTTTTGTAATTAATTTAGTAGTTATTAATAATACTGAAAATAGAAATAATGTTAGTGTGCCATATTTAGAATAGTAGTTTTTATTTTTTTAAATCCAAACAATATATGTTCATGAGTTGAATTTTTATTTTGAATCATTGTTTTTAACATTGTTCATTCTTTTTCTTATTTTTTAAAATTCCAAACTTACATAAAAATTAGTTTACTATAATATTTTTGAATTTAATATCGGAATTTATTTTTATGGTAAGAGCTTGTTTGGCTATAGATCAAAGTTGGTTTATTTTATTTTTGTAGAATTACGAATAAAATAAATAAAAATACCTAAAGTTAGAAATTCATCGATCAATCAAATAATAAATTTTAATTCTAAAATTAAGATGTGAGTGACATATGGAACAAAATTACTTAAACCACTTATCTTTTAATATCTAGAAGGATATTAAAATAGAATAGTTTTAAGTTTTAGTATATAGTATTTTAACCTATGCATGTGAAGCTATATATTACACAACAAAGTAATATTTCCATAAACAACCAACTAAAATATCAAAAATTTCATATAATAACTTTTCAAAAAGCATCTGGTAATCAACATTTTCTTTTTCCAAAGCTCATTGAATATTATTGTTAACAATATTAAATATATTAATAATTTTGTCTTTACATATGGAAAGTCGAAAATGACTAGCCATCCACTATGATCATAATTCGATTCACTAATTGAATATATAAGTTAATAAATAATAAATATATTGTATATTGACAATAAGTAAAATGACCATTTATAACATAAGTTTTGAAAATATATGGAAATTTAAAAAATTGAATATATTTTAAGATATATTTTTACTTCAGTTACTGTCTATTCGGTTTTTATCAATGAAAAACTAATGTATTTTTAGTTTATATAGTGATCAAATATATAAAATTATTATTATCTTGTTCTACTTTAGTTGTGTATTACTACAATATTTGTGTTATCATTTTTAAATTCCTTTTATATTTTTACACATAAACCCAAATAACGATTTCCTATTAAATATTTTGTTTAAGTGTGATATATTTTTATTTTGTCATGTTTTAATTATTTGTTTATATTATATATCACATTTAGTTTAAGTAAATGTGTATGTATTAAAAGTGCAAATATAATTTTCCTTGTTCTATTTATATTACAAATTATATTTTCAAAAAAAATGAAACCATAAATCTATTAATTAATTATTATAAAATCATAAGAAAGCAAAACATGAAAATATATTAATACTATATTTCGAAAAACTTAAATTGAGTAACATAGTGTTTGGCAATTGAGTTGATTGGGTTCACGGTTTATATTTATATTTTTAAGATGGACTAAATAAAGATAAATTTAAATAAATAAGAAATGCTTCAACCAATCAAATTATAACATTAATCTTAAAACCTCTCATATGGTTGACATCTACACATAATGGTTGACATCTACACATAATTCACTAAAGTGTACTTTCAATTTATATTTAGGGAGATAAATCAAAAAAAATTATAATCAAATAAAATAATGATTGGCAGATGGTTTACAGTTCTTATTTTAAAAAAAAATATTTGGCAAGTGGTTAATTTGATTCATGATTTATCTATCTACTTTTAGATGAATAAAACAAATAAAAAATTAAAGAAACTTAAAATGTTTCATCCAATCAAATTATAACATTAATTTTTAGAAGTACATACAGTTGATACGTAAACAAAAAAATCACTAAAATATACTTTCAACTAATATATAGAGAGATTTCTAAAACTAGAACTAAACTTAACATTAAAACGAAAAAATGTTGACAGGTTTTAGAGAGAGAGCCGCCATAATCGATATACCAACTATTGTGGTTTATAACGATGATATGTTCAATGTTCAATCAAAACTCTAGCTAACTTTAACAAACAAAAAAAAGAAAAAAAAAACTCTAGCTAACCGGAGCTAACCAATGTGTAGTCGATTTTAGCATTTTGCATTGTAGCAGTATCTTAAATTTTAATTGTAAAAAGTAGAGACTAGAGAGTGGAGATGCGTAGGATTCGGAACCAGAATCCAAGACGGGCCTGTGAGGCTTTGATGGCTGAAACAACAAAAAGAAATGTAAAATATTTGAAATCTCAAAATACCACTAATTAATATATAATATAGGAATTAACAAAAAAAAAAACATATAATATAGACATGACAAGAAAATAATGGAAAAATATATACATATATATTTGTCCGCAAAAGAAAAGGACCAAAAAAGCATTAAAAAAAAGGAGAAATTGGATGGATTTTGTCATTATATTCCACGTGGGGGTGGCTCGACCTCTGTGTACTATCATGTGCTGAATCTAAAGAGCATTCAATATATGATTAGTAGTCTCTGAATGAATCATTTTTTTTCAAATTTTATAAAGAATTATTTTTATATTTTTAGTATCGTGAAAACATACAAGAACAAGTGTCCGTACAGAGGCTGATAGATTTTGACAGAAGATGAAAACATTTCTAATAAGAGTGACTGAAACCATTTGGGATTTCTGTATTTCTTCGTTTCTGCATCTTTCAAGCTTCCTCTTTTAGACGATGTTGAAGATTCCCTCCTTTGGAACTTACATTTGCCATTTTTGATTATTCACATTTTTTTATCATCTTTTCTTTTTTGCTTTACATTATTCTGAATATATTTCTATGTAAATCATATATGCCTAGATAGTGTGTAAAAGTTGTTTCGGTTTTGGTTTCAACTCGATTTTTTTTTTTTGGTAAAAATGTTAAATTTTATTACCATTTTTTCGTTTTTGACAAAAATGTAGAGAATACTAGTAGCGGACTAATCCAATAAAAACTAAACAACATTGAAATACAAAAGGAAAATACAAATACGAATCTTTACTACAGCGGCGGTAAAACGCCTAAACGTAAGAATTTTGACGACCCTAAAAAACACGGACTCTAGTCCCGACGACGCTAATAGACACGAACACTAGTCCTCGACAACACACAAAAGACACGAACGCAGTGAGACCGATGACGCTCTAAAGAACGAACCCAACAAAATCCTAGCGATGAAGCACTCGATCCTAAAACAAAACAAACTAAACTACATGCTAAAACGATGTTGGTAGCTAAAAACTGCAAAACTAACAACAATAATAATATGGGACGAGAACAACCGCAACATAACCGATACAGCTCCGGAACCTACAAAAGAAGAAAAGATCCAAACTACCAAAGAAAATCAAAGTCAACTACCTCCGGCACTGGGATGTTTGGATCAAACCGATGTAACCGATGAGGAGTAACCCGACCTGATAACCCACATCACGAGATTATCATCAACACTAGCCAATTCCGAAAATCAGAAAATTAGTCTTCCTTACGTCATCTTTTGTCTGCTACTAACAGTTACCACGACAAAAACGAAAGATGAGGGAACCGGAAACACTCGAGACTGTCGACTGTCTCCTCAAAAACTACGGCACGGTAATGTCGTGACCAAGATTACCAAGAAGAAGAGCTTTCTTCTGGTTGACCATCTGCGGCCATAGACGACCAAGAGAATTCCGCCTATTGTCCGAAACCATGCTCCACCGTGAGATTACACCGAGAGAAGCACGCGCCAATGCTTCAGCTTCACCCAAACCTTACACGTCTTAGAGAGCCTCTCGAGCCTTCTCCAAATGACATCAACAAGTGGGTAGCCCACCAAGACGCCAAGACAAGCCAGAGCACCGCCTTTACCACCCCACTTCGTGGCTGGACCCAAAGAAGATAAATCGTTGAAGCTCGATGGATCTGCCAACGTAGGAGGCAATCTTCCAGCCACGCGACGATGAACTCAAAGAACCTGAAAACCACCTACAGATCTAAAACAGATCTGGCTCCAATCCCTAAAAGTCGACTCAACCCTTGCTAATAGTCGCACCCCTTGCCGCAACTCCAGCCACTGTCGCATATCCTTCCTAAGATTTGGCCAAATCCGACGGTCGGAGTGAGAGAAGCCACAACTGCAAGCATTATCGGAAATTTAGACTAGAAGCGAGAAAGGAGCAAAAAAAATAAAACGAGGCAAGAAAAAAGAGAACGCTGGCTCTAGTGGCGGAGAGCCACCAAAACCGGCAAAACACGATTGCGCTAGAGTTTTTTTGAAAGATGCCTTAATATCTTTTGGTTCTTTAGAATTATATTTTAAGATTTTAAGCTTCTTGAAGGAAATAACCAGATGAAGATTATTCAAACAAAAAATTCAAATTTAATTGTGTGTGAAAAATCACTATACTTCACATGTAATGTTTCTCTTTTTTTAATTATTTAGTCTTGTTTTAAAATCAACTAAAATCAATAAACTTAAGAATATCTTTTGTTACTTTAATTACAAAAATAAGAACTAAAAAACATGTAAATTGTATATGTAATGTTCTAGTTTTCAATTTAACCTTGTTAACGGAAATACTTTAATAAAAATTCAACAGCGCTAAACGAATATACAAAATTAAATTATGCAATAAACTGTGCATATTCCTCATTTTTAACAAAAAAAAAACAAGATATTGTTATAAAAGAATATAGTGGTGTGCATATATTAAATGTTCACAGTAAAATCTGTCCAAATTTTCTCTATAAAGAATTCAAATGAACTACAATAAGAATATCAATAACATTCAATACATTAGTAGACTCTTTCTTTCAATTATTCTCTTCTCTCCTTCGTTTCATTATATCAGTATTTTAAAATTTCACGAGTATAATTTTCATCTTTAATTATATTTATCTATATAATAAAATGATAGTAATATTATAATACGTTATCAACACGATCACTCTACCATAAGGTTGTGCCTAAATTTATTGGAGTACGGGTTTTGCTATCCCACTTTAATTGGTTATTTCAAAGTGGTTGTTTAATACACCACTTCAGACGGTTGTACCGCCTTAATTATTTATTCGTTGTTGTTATGATGTATGATTATGTCACCATATTTTAGTTACCCACAATTTTATTGGATGGCTTTAATCATCATATTTTATTTATTTTACTGCTCTAATGGATGACTTTAGTCACCATAATTTAATGAGTTAATTACCTAGAATGACTCTGAAAAAGTTAAAAATTGTTAGACTAACACCCTGAACGGAATGTTTACTAGAATGACTCTATTCTTTTGCCAAATGACCATTAACTCTGAATTTTCACAATCATATCAATTTTGCCATTTTTATTTTTTCAAAATAATTAATCTAATTAGTTTATTTATGAAAAACAAAAAAAACTGACACAAGATGAAAAAAAGACTTCGTCTCCAGCTTTTTCGTCGTCGCCTTCTCTGGCGATTTCGTCGTCGCCTTCACCGACGAATTCTACTTCTTTGTCTTCTTGTTCTACTTCGTCTTCTTCTGCTTCTTCGTCTTCTTCTACAAAATATCATATAATATGTTTTTTATTGTTTGCTTAAGTGTTGATACTTTCAATTTTATGATTTTCGGATAAGATTTAGGATGATGTATGATAGATATACGAGTTTAGGAGGAAAAAGCAAGAAAAAGAAGAATTTTGTGAAAAAAAACCGATGGCGGCGACCATTAGGGTTTCAGAATTTGCAGGTGCAAGGTAGAAGACGAAGTGGCGAATTACCAAATTTCCCCTTCGTTACGAACTTACAGATTTGTTTGATGTTACTACAGATTTGATTTACTGTTACTACAGATTTGTTTTACTGTTACTACAGATTTTTTAACTGTTGTTACAGATTTGTTTTAATGTTTTTGCAGATTTGTTTTAATGCTGTTGCATATTTATTTTATAGTTGGTGTACAATTGTTTTGCAATTGCTACATATTTATTTAACCGTTGCTACATATTTTTTTTAATATTACTACAAATTTATTTACAATTGTTATAGAATTGTTTTATTTCATAAGATGCTAAATTCACGTGTATTATCTTTTTTAAAATAAGAATAACCATATTTTGTATTCTAACTCGGACAAATTTGTTGAACAAAAAAATCTCGGACAAATTTGTAAAATAACTGACTTTAACAAGTTTGTAAACTTTAAACAAGTGGTAAAAAAAATATTTTGTCATTCTTGTTGATATGAATCAAATCATAAAATTATTAGGACTATAAGATTTTAAAATTATTAGGACTATAAGTTTTAAAAATTATAAATCAAATTATTGAACCAAAACCCAATTACGCATAAACATATGTATAATGTATTCGAGAATAAAGGCTTAACTCGCCTACAGTGATATACACAACAGTAATTATCTAACACAATTATTTGAGTTCATATATAAATTTATAATTAATCAAAAAGTAAAAAAATGATGATTTTACCATATAATTACAGCTTTTCATGTACTTAATTTTGTAAAATTTAAAAAATCTCTAGCAACAAATGAAAAAGTTTGAAACAATAAATCTGTAATCACAAAGATTAAATAAATATGTAAGAGAAAAACATTAAACAAATCTGTAAGAGAAAAATTTTGCATAATATTATAAGAGAAAAAATATGTAGTGTCGACAAAATCTTTTGTGCTAGTCTAGTCAGAAATAAATCTGTGACAACATGACAAGTAAAAATTTGTAGCCAAAAGACAAAAATATGTGGTACTTAAAAAATTGTAGGCACACTAAACGATTTGTAGCCAAATGATGTTAGTCTAGTAAATATCTTTTACTAGAAAAAATTTGTAGTTTGGCTACAGATTTTTTTCTCGAAAATATAAATTTGTGGTAACTTTTAATAGAAATCTATTGTTTGAAATACAAATTCGTCCTAAAAATCAGTAGTGGTCAAAAAATCTGTAGTCATTATACTAAAAATCTTAGGATTTAAAATAAATCTGTAGTAACGTCGAACAAATCTGCAATAGAATTTTTAAAAAAAATTTGTGAGATCGTTTTAACTCGGTAGCTTCTATGAAGAAAAATATGTGGTAAAAAATAAATTTGTGGCGGTTTAAAAAATATGTAGCTTTAACACCACAAATAAATTTGTGGTCCGGGAAAAAAATTTGTGGTTCCAAAAACAAATATGTACTACAGATTTATTTAGATTCGAAAACGTAGTGGCACTACAGATACTTCATCCTGGTTTTTTCGTAAATAACTCGAACTTTTTTTTCCAGCGAATTTTCATTAGTGGCATTTTCGTAATAATTTTTTTCAAGTGGCTGAAGGGTACTTTGGAAATGAAAATAACTAAACTAACATCAAAATCTTTGGTGTTATTCTAGTTATTTATGCCTTTGTTATTGTCATTTTAGTTTATCACCCTAATTTAATTTATTTTATTGTTTTAATGGATGAATTGGTCACCATAATTTATTTTATTCTACTATTTTAATGGATGATTTTGGTCACCATAAATTATTCATTTAATGTTCTAATAAATTTATCTTTAACTCATGTTTATATTATGATTATTATAAAAAGAAAATTTGTCATCAATATAATTAATTATGTTCAAAATGGTAAATTATCTTTAATTGCATATAAATATTTTTAGAATAATTTTTATTTTATCTATCTCCAACGGTCATAAAAAAAAATTTCAAGTTTTTTTCCAACGGCTAATTAACGGCTAGTTAACGGCTAATAAATAGTGTTTTCTTAATCTATAAATATATTCACATTTTATTCATTTTTTCGTTCACCAGTTCACATAAACATCTCATATTCTCTCAAAATCTTTCCAAAATTTTTGCATCTTTCTCTTTAAAAATATTTAAAATGTTTTGAACTTTTGTAATAGGTTATATACTTGTTGCTTTTTACATTTTACTCGTAGGAGAACTTTCTCCCAAGGAAAAAATGTTAGTTTTTATTTTAATGTTTTATACACTTGTATTCCTTGTAATTTCATTATTTGTTCTGGCACCTCGCCTATTTTAATAAAAATAATTGTTAAATTTCACTTTATTAATAAATTTGCTATTATTAATTTTAGAAATTTAATGGAAACATCGAGAAGCTCCAGTTCTCAGCCGTGGATATCACTGGTGCTAACTAAATTTCTTGGACTACCGATGCCGAACTGCATTTGGTATCTTTAGGGTTATCAGAAACCATTAAAGAAACAAATACTTTGACTGACCAAGATAAGGCGAAAGAAGCCCTAGGAAGTACCTCCCAGAAGTGTGAGGATAACTGCTTCAGATGTACAAAGAGACATTTGTCTCGTGTGTGTCGTACTCATGCGCATCTTTGTGCTCTGTACAAAGAATCCGTCAAGGGCAAAGGAAAAGAAGTAAACTTTGCGGAGCATTATGAGGATACAACACACCTAGATGCTTTTGACTTTGCCAATGATTTCGATGAGACCACCCTCGCAGAAAATTGAAATGTTTATCGTGTGACTTCTGAATGTGCTAAGATTGTATCATAATTAATGATTGCCTACATGAATTATTTGAAATAATGTATGTATTATCTATTACGTAAAATTATAATGTATAATTATCATGTATAATTATCTTACTAGATAATTACATAAAAGTATGCAATATGCATAAATAATATAAAATCATCTTTTATATTTTTACATTATATTTAATTAGAAATTTATAAATTTTAAAATATTTCGTACTTAACGTTTCTAATCTTTTTTTACATTTTAATTTTTAACAGAATTAGCTAGATATTACCCTTTCTAATCTCATAACTGATTTTAAAGATTTTAAATGTAATATATAATAATTACAATTTATGTTAATAATCGTGAATTAATTATGTATATGTTTTAAATCTAAAATTTTAAGTAATGAAACTAAAATACTATTTTTCGTGTTACATATAATGGAACATCGATGAATTAAAAGCATTTCTTAATTAACATATTTTTATTTTAGATATTATTTTATTTTTATCAAAATCAGCTATATATATTTTGAAAAGATAACATTGTTTTCTAACCTTATAATTGATTTAAAAAATTTTTTTTTGTAAAAATTATATTAGTTTAATATTTATTACTATATATAGTTGTTCATATAATTCGGTCGACAAATAAAAAATGATGATCATAATTAAGCGAAATCTCAATATTTATGGTTAAAAATGACCCACTAATGTGTTATCATCAAATATTGTTTTCCAAAATATTTATTTTCAATAGTTAAAACTTAATAAAATGATAGAATTTATAATTGTTTANGATAAAGATTTTTGTTGCATATTTGGGATAATGTTGACTGCTTATAAATTTTACAAAAATTAGTTTTTTGAGTTTATATGAAAAGTGATTTTCACAGAAGTTTCTAATTTTAACTATATAACAATCATATTCTATGTTGATGCATGAA
>OVAN01007119.1:0-20166 GCA_900406275.1 Anastatica hierochuntica | reverse complement strand
TGCTTGACTTCCCCACTGAAGCCCACTAGCGGCGTGGTCTTCTTGATCAAGTCTGGAGAATTCCCATGACCTAAATTACTCCTAACATAAATTACTCCCAACAGTTTGCCCCTTATTGTGCAGGTTCGATCCGAAGCTGTGGAATAATATGTCTTCCATGTGGCTTAGGCAGGAAGCCATTAGTTGCTCGGCCTTTTTAGCTGTGACTTGTGTCGCCTTTATTTCCCATAAGCGTCTGCTTGTTTTTAGTTTGAATTCCATCAGATAATGAGCGCCATTGCAGCGGGAGGTTGCATATTGCTCTTGACGTCCGACCTCAAGGCTTTGAATTTCAAATATCATGAGTCGTTAGCAATTTTCAAGGACCGTTGTTTTGTTGAAAGATCTCAGTCATTGACTTCGTGAGGATCGGAGGGAGAGATTATAGCCGTTGATGAAGATTTGCAAAGAATTGAGAAGAAACAATATAGCCATTACTTCCGCGAGATGTGCGCCTATGATTAGACGCGTGCGACTGATTTTGATTTCTTCTATTTCCTTTTAAACCTTTATTTCTTTTCTCTCTTGCTTTTTAACTTCATCTTCTTCCTTTTTTCTGCTAAAATCTTTGCCTCCGGAATCACTGTCGAGCTTTTCATCTGCGATTTAAGGTCAGATCTTCTTCTTCCTTCTTCTTTTCGCTTCTATTAGGATAGATTCCAGAGAACAACTCTTAGGGTTTCGAATTAGCCTTAGCTTTTAAGCTTTCTTGCCCCAATCGAACCTTAGATTCAAGATCAAAACCCTTCTGAGCCCAGAATGACCAGCTCTGGTGATGAGTTTTGTCTGGTAGCTTCGTCTTTCGTCGGTGCTCGCACCCGAAAGAGGCATCTGATTAGGACTAGTCCCTCTACCGAGGCCGAAGGATCTTCCGAGGACACGAAGATCCCTGAAGCCAATCCTCAGCGCTTTCGATGCGCTGCGGGTCCAGAGCTCTTGAAGGTTGGCCCTTTTTCTAGCGTGAGCTCTAAGATCTTGGAAGATTGGCGGCAGCATTATTCCATCGGAGAAAGTGTCCATTTGAGGGTGCCAGGGAAGGACGAGAGGGCTTCTGAATGCCGAGGAGATGAGATAATCAAGTATGAAGGCTATTTCGAGGTTGGAGTCAGGGGTACGATACCAACCCTGGTGAGGAATGTCTCGGAACACTTCAACATCTGTCCTTCCCCGCTAAACTCACCTTCTTGGGGGATCCTTATCGCCATCTAGGTGCTCAACGAGTTCCATGGGCTGGATCTTGGCATTAACGAGCTTTTGTACTCCTATTAGTTCACCTATGTTCTTTCGGGTGAAGGCAGATATTACTTCCACCCTCGAGCGGTGCTCCTTTGGTGTTGGAGCTGGAAAAGGAGGAGAGGAAGGGGCGGGTTTCACAAAGCATTGGGCTCAAAAGTTCGTTTTTATGAGAGTTTGCTCGTCTTCTAGATTCTCTACTCTTAGGAAATTCATTGGTAGATTTAGGATGCTTTTTCTTTTTATTGCTTCTAGCTTTGTCATTAACCCTCTTGGCCTTTCGTTTTTACAGAAGTGTCTTCGGAGAAATCGGAGGAAGGCAAGGAGAAAGCCAAGGAAGCTTTGGAGATTTCTGCTGAAGAAAGGAGCATCCCATTTTTGCTATGTGAGAAAGCATTAAGCCAAAGCAGCATCAGGGGTTTGTCTTCTGGCTTTCTCTTCTGTTTTCTATCCTCCTTTTCACTAACTTCTTGTCCCTTTGCTGGGAACATGTCAAGATCTGGGTCTAAGGCGTTGGAGGACTTTAAAAAGGCTCAAGCGGCAAGGAAGGAAAAGTTGGCGTCTAGGAGCAAGACTCCGGAGGTTGTTGAGATCTCGGAGTCTTCCTCTGCTTGGTCCAAGAGGAAGGGGATCCAGAAGGCCACTGCCTCCAGCAAAAAGCAGAAGGGTCTTCCTGCCAAGCAGTCCTCCTCCTCTGCCCGCGATCTCGATGGTGCCCTGGAGCACCTACAGAGCTCCATCTTCCTTCTGCTTACTTCTAGCCTTCCCAGTTCTAACAACTTGGGCATTTTTAACTAATTCCAGAAGGGCATGATCAAGGTAACTGGTTTGCCCTTTGTTTTCAGCTGGCCTTTGATTGTTTGCTTTTCTTCTGGCTTACTTTCCTCCTCTTTGTTTTTCAGCTAGTTGCATTGCTCTTCCATGCCAAGGATCAGATCGCCACGGGGGTGATCTCTGCAGGGAAGGCCCAGGTGGAGGACTATCTCGCCAAGCTGAAGTAAGAAAAGGACAAGCCTGCTGGCTTGGAAATGGAGCTGAGGGAGACGAAGGATTGCTCTGGGGGCTGGAAATAGAGAAGGAGAGGGCGGCAGAGAAAGTTCTCACACTGACTGAGGAGAAGGCGAAGCTGGATGAAGAGATTGCCAGGGTGTCAACCTTCACGGAGGAGATTTCCATGGCTGTTTGCGGCGCCAAGATCATGGGGCATTGGGAGATGGTTCGGGACTACCTCAAGGGTGAGGCCAAGTCTTGGGACTTGTAGGAGAAGTTTGAGAATTACCATATGGTGGTGATCGCGGAGGCGGAAGAGAATGGCCTCGAAGCTCCCACCTTTGAAGATGAACCAGAGATTTCTCCAGCCATGATTTTTGTACCCCCAGCGAACTCAGTGCCAAATGTCGAGAAGTATGCCTCTCCTGATCACCCAACTGCCTAGCCTCCAGACCCGGAACCAAGAATCAATATGCTCTCCCCTTGTGGGATTTATTTTTTTGTTGTTGATGATGATATGCCCCTGTGTGGGCCTACTTCTGCCCCTTGTGGGCTTTGTAATGACTTTTCATGGCCCTAGTGGCCTTAACTCTTTGGTGGCCTTCTTGGCCTTATTTTTATTTGCCCTTCGGGGCTTAAAACTCGTATTTCGGCCCTTCGTGGCCTTCTATGAATGTTTTCTAGTTCTCAGTTGTCTTCTTGTCTTAACAGATTCTTGGCTTAGATTTAGAGATGACATTCATGGCCGATGGTTTGGCAAGTGTTTTTACCATTGGCGCCTTGACCGGCTGGCTTTTAGCTATAAGCCTTTGGCCTTTGTGTCTTGATCTTCTTGACTTCTGGCTTTCTAGCCTCTGGTCTCTCATCGATATTCCAGCTGTTTGACTTCTGGCTTGTTGGCCTCTAGTTTTTTATCGATATTCCAGCTGTTTGACTTATGGCTTATTGGCCTCTAGTCTTTGTCGTGTCTTGCGAGATTTCTTGAGTACGGTCCTTCCCAGCCAAGCGCCAGCTTACCCGCGACCTTATCACTGGTATTGTCAAAGACTCGGCGCAGCACCGATTCTCTTTGTTGGAACGTCCGGGTTTGTACCTTTTTGTTGTAGCTGCGAGCCACTTCCTGTTGGTACATCCAGTTTCGGATTCTTGCAGCTTTCCTTTTTACGTCAAGGAGATCCAGGGACAAAGCCATTAACTCTTCATTCTCTTTTGGGGTTAGAAGCTCTGACCTGGCCATAGGGATGCTGACTTCCGTGGGAGACATTGCCTCTGTTCCGTAGACCAGGGAGAGAAGTGTTTGCCCTGTTGAAGTCTTGATGCTAGTTCGACATGCTCATAGGGTAGCTGGAAGTTCTTCGACCCAGTTGCCTTTGGCGTCGTCCAGCCTCTTTTTCAGAAGATTAACTATTGTCTTGTTAGTGGATTCGGCTTGCCCGTTGGACTGTGGATGTCTCGGAGTTGCAAAACTTAGTTTTATGCCCCAATCTTCGCAAAACTTCTTAAAGTTTTTGCTCTTGAACTGCGGGCCATTGTCTGTAACTATCTATTGAGGCATTCCAAATCGTTTTACCACGTTCTTCTAGAGGAACCTCTTGATTTGGACATCTGTAATCTTGCCCAAGGCTTCTGCCTCCACCCATTTAGAGAAGTAGTCCGTAACTACCAAAAGGTATTCCAGCTATCCGGGAGCTGTCGGGAATTTTCCTAAAATTTTCATTCCCCACTTCATGAATGGCCATTGAGAACTTATGGATTTGAGGTTTTCCGGGGGTAGCTTCGATACTTGTGCGTGCTTCTGGCATTTATCGCAGTACTAGGCCATCTGGACGACGTCATGGGCCATTGTAGGCCAATAGTAGCCTGCCCTCTTGGCTCTTAGCACCAAGCTTCTTCCACTAGAGTGGGATCCGCATTCGCCTTCATGTAGTTCTTTAAGGACTAAATCTGCGTCTTCCAGCATTACGCATTTTAGGTATGTACCCGAGAAAGACCTTCTTTAGAGCTTTCCGTGAAGCAGGCAATAGCGGGATGCTTGCCTTTTGATCTTACGACATTCACTCCTTATATTGGGCAGAAAATCATTCTTTAGGTAGGAAGTAATGGGCGTCATCCAAGTTTCTTCTTCTTCGATGTTTGAGATTTGAGGTCCTTCGGCGTCTTCGTTACTAGCTGGCCATTGGAGAACCAGCAAAGGTATGCTAGTTGGCCAAGGCGTGTACATGCGAATTTTGTTCCCTCGGGATCTGTGTTATTTTGCATGCTTTGAATTAATGAATGAGCTTCTTGGCTATGGCCAGGTACTTAGTCATGCTAGCATCTTTTGCTTGGTAGTCACCTTGCGTCTGGCTTACGATCAATTGAGAATCACTGTAAACTTGTAGGTTTTCTATTCCCAAGTCCTTTGCCAAGCCGAGCCTTGCAATCAAGGCTTCATACTCACTTTCATTGTAAATAGCTCTAAAGTTGCATCTTACTTCTCTTGATACCACTTCTCCTCTTGGAGGGATGAGCACGAGGCCTACTCCCGCTCCTCGTATGTTACTAGATCCATCTACGTAAAGCGCCCATTCTTCTTTTCTTTTACTTTCCTACTTAATCCTGACTTCTTCTTCTGCCCCTGGTACCATTGGCGGGGAGAATTCGGCTACAAAGTCCGCCAGGACCTCTGATTTGATCGCCGTGGCATGGCAGAAGATCACATCGTACTCGCCTAGCTCGACTTCCCATTTGGCTAATCTCCCAGATACTTCCGCCTTGTGTAGTACAAACTTGATAGGGAAAGACGTGATGACAATCACCGGGTGAGTCTGGAAGTAGGGACACAACTTCCTAGCCGAGACGACCAAGGCGAAAGCCAGTTTTTTCCAGGTGACTATAGCGAGTCTTGATATCCTAAAGGGACTTTCTTACATAGTACACCAGACGTTGCTTGTTTCCTTCTTCTCTGACTAAGACGACACTTACGACATGCTCTGAAACAGCCATGTACAGGAGCAGAGTCTCTCCATCTTGGTACTTTGAGAGAAGAGGTGGTGTTGTGAGATACTCCTTGAGCTTGACTAGGGCGTCTTCGGCCTCTCGATTCCATTCAAATTTCTCGGTGAACTTAACGGCTTCAAAGAATGCATGAGACTTGTCGGATAGCCTAGATATTAATCTACTCAAGGTCGACATTCTTCCGGTAAGCTTTTGGACGTCTCGTGGAGTCTTGGGTGAAGCGATTGCTTGGATCGCCCTGATTTTCTCTAGGTTTGCTTCAATGCCCCTGCATGTAACTATGTACCCCAAAAACTTCCCGGAGCTTACTCCGAATGAGCACTTAGAGGGGTTGAGCTTCATGTTGTACTTCCTCAAGGTAGAGAAGGCTTGTTGCAGGTGGGCTATGTGGTCTTCCGCTTATAAGGACTTGACCAGCATGTCGTCTATATAGACTTCCATGATCTGGCCGATTTGGTGTGGGAACATCATGTTGACTAGCCTCTGATAGGTTGATCCCGCATTCTTCAATCCAAAAGGAATCACCTTGTAGCAGAAGATTCCACGAGAAGTCATGAAGGATGTCTTTTCCTGGTCGTATTGATGCATGAGTATTTGATTGTACCCAGAAAAATGCATCCATAAAGTTCATCAATTGGTGTGCAGCTGTGGCGTCCACCAGCTTGAACATATGAGGCAAAGGGAATGGATCTTTAGGGAAGGATTTGTTTAGATCCGTAAAATCAATGCAAACCCTCCACTTGCCATTCTTTTTCCGGACCACGACGATGTTTGCCAGCCAGTCTGGGTAGTGGACCTCCCTAATGAACTCGACCGCATAGAGATTCTTGACTTCATCATTTATGATCGCGTCTCGTTCAGGTGTGAACTTCCTGCTTTTCTCCTTGATTGCTGGGTACTTGGAGTCACTTACAACTTATGCACTATGATTTCTGGGTCTATCACTAGCATATCCATGTAGACCACACGAAGCAATCAGTGTTGGACCTCAAGAAGTCTATCAGCCTCTGACGTAGGCCTTCTTGCAATCTTGCCCCTATTTTGAGATTTCTGCCTGGTCCCCTATTTTGAGATTTCTACCTGGTTCTCCAGGTACAAAGGTACATCGTCCAGCTGCTCCACTTCCGGCTCCTCAGCGTGCAATGCGAGAAGAGTCTTCTGTAATTGCTACAAGGGGATTGTCCTTCCCTTTAAAGTGGTCTGGTAGCACGATCAAGCGTTTTCTTGATCACCCTTGATCTCCTTGACTCCCAAAGGGGTTGGGAATTTGAGTACATGGTGTAGAGTTGACGGCACGGCTCTCATCTTGTGTATCCAGGGTCTGCCCATGATCATATTATAGGCGGAGGGACAGTCTATGACGGAAAACTTAGTGGACAGGTTGACTCCTCTAGCACAAACTGGGAGTGCTATCTCTCCAATGGTTTGCTTGAATACTCCGCTGAAGCCCACCAGTGGTGTGGTCTTCTTGGTTAAGGCTTCCTGTGTTAGACCCAAGTCTATATACGCTCTCGGGAAGAGTACGTTCATAGAGCTTCCATTATCGATGAGTACCCTCTTCACCAAACATTTCGCCACCAATAATGAAACAACCAATGCATCGTGGTGTGGGGTCAGGATCCCATCTTGTCCTCCAGCTGTGAAGCTTATGACCTCCTAGCTAAGATTCTGACGCTTGACTTCTGGGGTGCCATGATTTTTTTTTCGCAAGCCTCGTGCATTTCTTCGCAGTGGCATGTGTAATACCACTTATCTCTGATCCTCCGCATATGACATTGATCACCATATCATGCCTTGGGGAATCCGGCGCTTGACGGTCTGCTAGGACTCATTCTTCTTGATTAGCCATCATCTCCTTTGCTTTGTTAGAGAATAATTCTCGTAGGTGTCCCTTCTTGAGCAGCTCGTGGACTTCTATTCTTAAGGATATGCAAACCTCTGTTCTGTGATCGTGGTCACTGTGGAAGTCACACCTTTTGTTTGGATTCCGGCGATGGTCGGGTGACCTCATCTTCTGGGGCCATTCGACTTGGCCTCCCATCTCCTTCAGGACTCCTACCAGATCCGCGCTTGATACTGATAGGTTGGATACATCCGGCAAAGTATGTCTTGGCGAGAATCTGTTGCCGTTCGGTTTACCTAGAGGCTTGTGTCCTTTGGCTCCCTTCTATCCATCATCTTTGGCAGGTCTCTGGCCATCTTCTCGATCCTCATGACCCGAGATTCCTGCCTAGCAAGTAAGTCTTTTTCCCACTTGATTTGTGCCTGGGCGCGGGAAAGCGCGTCTTCCATCGTTTTGCACTGATATTTGATGAGCTCCTTGTACATATCACCATCAGGTAGAAGTCCACTTTTGAAGGCAGAAATTGTGGTGGCAACACTGTAGTTTGGGATCGTGACCTTTTTGTTGTTAAAGCGATGAAAGTAGCACCTGAGTGGCTCTGCTTTACGTTGTTTGATCTCACAAAGGTCATCAGAGGACTGGGGAGTCTTTTTGCTTCTTGCAAATTGCTCCATAAACAGGTCGGTCAGATGAGCAAAAGATCTTATGGTTCCGGTTGTAATTGATATGAACCATTGCAAGGCGGCTCCCGTCAGGCTGGAACCGAATCCCTTGCACATGGCAGCTTCTTTGTGCTCCTTCTGGATTGCCACAGTGAGCATCTTCTGCTTGTACTATGCTATATGATTATCCGGGTAGATAGTCCCGTCGTACGGCTTAATAAATGCGAAGCTGAACTTCTTTGGCATGTCAGTGAGTGCGATCTCATCTGAGAAAGGAGTGTCTGCATAAGAGCTTAAAGCATTTTTCCTCAGAGGAGGTGAAAAACGCAGAAGTCGTTCGATCACCGACTGCAGCGCCTTGAACTTGTTGGAGAACATCTGCTCTAGTCGTCTGGCCTCATCACAGAGTGGGACGAGACTTGCGGCCTGCCGCTCCTCTACGTCCATAAGGTCTTCTCGCTCTTGAGCAAGATTCTGGTTCTCCTGGGCTCCCATTGGTGCTGGGTTTCCTCTTTCTCACGAGTTATTGGTAGGAGGAGTTTCCAGAGTTGGCATCTAGGGCACGTGGATCCTGAACCTCTGATTCGTGGCCTGATTTTCCGTCAAAGCCGAGTTTGCTTCTCTGAGGGTCACATTCTCCAGCTCCATTTGCTGCAAGCATTGCGTGTTCTCTTGGAGTGTCTTGGTATGAGTTTCCATCTGCTGTCTCAAAGCCTGAAGCTTTGCAGTTGCAGCATCAACTCCAGTTGGAGTTTGATCCCTTAGAAGTTGCTCCATCTCACCTAGTCTTTTTGTAAAGTTTCTAGCTAAGATCGCATCTCTTCATAGGTGAAATTTGTTCGTCCAGCTGTGATGTTTGCTAATTCATGATTGTCTCCAACCATCGTCACGTAGCAGTTTTTAGAAAGCTTCCCCTCCTTGTAGCGCCAACTGTTACAGGTGATATTAGTCATTCTTTGTAAGAACTACGGAAGCTGGAGGTCAATGAATGTTTAGCGAAGGTATTTTGAAGGTGTTCTAAGCTTAAAGATCAACAATGGCGAAAAAGATGTGTTGTATTGATCTCTTTAGCCTGGGGTTTTAGTGTCTCCACTCTTAACCCTTAGGCTTTATATTTATTCATGGAGTTCATGATTATCCCTCCAAGAATCGGATATATCATGATTATCTACAAAATATATACATCTTTATCTACAGAATATACATCATTATCAGCTAATTTAAATAGTGAAAATAAGTATGAGTCGGTGGTCGGCTGGCTTCCGGCTTCTGGCGATGCAACGTCGTCTGGCTTCTTGCTTATGGGCATTCCCCTGCCTTGAGGTCTTATTTTTGTATTCCATCTAAGCATGGGGGAATTCCCATGGCCTAAATTACTCCCAACCACTGTTGCGGCTACTACCATGGCTATCCGAATGGAATTCCACCTTGGTAATTTCCTCCTGTCGTGCTGGTCATCCTTGGTGCTTCCTTTGGATTTATAATTGCCAAGGCCACCCATGACGAGGACTAACAGAGTGAAGACGGCTCTCCAGGTTGAAGGTGAGCCGCATCAACATCAGAAACCATGGTCAAAAGACGATGGATCCCTTAGTACGGTTTCTTGGCCATCTTGGTCCATCGTGGCCGTAACAACCACAATGGACGGGCTTGGGTCCCCTTGGACTCTTCGGGGTCTATTGTCGCCATGGAAATAGAAGGACTCGAGTCTTCTCCAGGTTTTGGGTGAGTCTCCACCTTAGGCACCTCTCTCCGACTCGTGGCGCAGGTGTTTATAATGTGGTCTAATCTTATCCATCATGGGATACTTGAGGTGACCCCTTGATGTAGATTTGTCCTTTGTCGATAGGCACTCTGGGTCCAAGGAAGGGGGGCACCCTTAGCATCAGCAGAAGTCGGGTCTCGTCGTTAACTTTAGGTCATGCGGGTTCCAGAACATTGCATGGCTTCTCACCTTAGCTTAGTCGTTAGAGATGTACCGATGAGACTGAATGTAATAGCTTTCATTCTTTTAAGAAGACGCTTTTTAGTACTTGGCTTGTCATTATTCCTTTGTAAGAAATTTTCTGATGATGTAATAAAATCCATGGGCTCATTCGCCTTTTGTTATTTATTGTCCCAACTTGTCGCTATGGGCTTCTATCGTATCTAACTTAGCTTCCACTCCTCTGATCCATTTCTTGCCTTAGCCTTGGCTTTAGGCCATGGGATTTAAACCAGTTCTTGAGATAGCCATCGTCTTTGAAAGTAGATACCTTTTTAGGTGACCGTTTCTTTGTCACTTTAATGGGTCATAGTAATTGTCTGATTGTAAGGGCACCATTCCCGCTCGTGGAGGCCGTGGCAAACCTTGTTATTTCTTCAAGTGGCAAAAGTCCTGATATCCTCTATGGCTTTTTATTAAAGGGCCATAGGAGTCAGCGAATGCCATCTTGACTTGTATGCGTTTGTTTTGTCAAGCGCCATACTTTACCCTATGTGGATTTTTGTGGGTATCACACTTCTTTTGGACATTTGCACCTTTGAGCTCTTTCTCAATTCGTTTGGCCTCAAAACTTTTGTGTCTTCGAGACTTCGAGGTTTTAACCCTGATAGGCTTTTCGGGGCTTCTACCTCATTTTCTGCTAGGCTTCTTCTGGCTGCTTTCCACTCTTTCGAGTCTTTATTGCCCGATCATCTTCTTAGTCTATTATCTTGGTAGACATGCTCTGTCAAGGAGATGATGAGTCGACATTATAGCCTTGGTGAACCGCAACAGAGGCCTTCACAATGAATGGGTTTTCGCTGGTTGCGCTAGATCGTCTTCATACTTCTTTCTGAAGATGTAGACTATGGACTCTGGATCCGTCTTTTAGATATTTCATCCTGTCAGGTCCATGGCAGAGGTTAACTCCTTGTGTTCTCTTCTAAGTTCTAGGGCTCTCTTTCTCTTTGGGCATGACATCCGGATTTGTATGGCTCTAAATCTCGGGCGGTTGAAGCACTCTGATCTATTGGTTCTGGCCACTCTACTGGGGCCTATACATCCATGGCTTTGGTTGGTCCACGATCTTTCCTCGTTGAACCTGCATTTAAAGAAAATGTGGGGCACATGGCCCTTGTGGACCATGGTCTCTGGGCATTAGACTTACAAATTTTTTAATTTGGTATATAAGTCTGGGGGCACATGGCCTAGAGAACCATGGATCCATGGTGGTGGTCATAACCAAGAGTGGGGCACCAAGCCCTTAGTGAGCTAAGGTATCTTGCTAATTTTACGTCGTATGAGTCGCGAATTCATAAGCGTTTAATTAACAACCTTAGTCTCGATTGGGATCTATGTTTTAATACATATGATCGATGGGCACAACTGCCTTTGGGCACAAGGCCTCTTTGGACATTTAGTCCCTAGGCCGAAGCCTTATTTACACATTGTGTCGATTTTTTTGCTAGTTTTATTGTTACCGATCGATTTTAAGTTTTTCTATGAGCCGCGTACTAGGATGGACAGGGGTGAACATATCCATTAGTTTTGCTAACTCATAGTTTTGATGCATTGCATCTACAAACATTATGATCTGGTCCGTATTTCGCCACAGCCTTTCGACCATGGTTTTTGGGAACTCGTCCGCATTCCGCCATGACCTTTCGGCCATGGTTTTTAGGATCTGGTTCGCATTAGATGGACCATAATTACGAGCCTGTCTGCATTCCCCCATGACCTTTCGTCCATGGTTTTAGGATCTCGTCCGCATTATATGGATTTTTTTGGCACAAGGCCTTAGTAGATTCCTAAGGAGTTTTTCAAAGATATTACATCTTTTTTCCTCTAAAAGAAATCGTTTTTCTTTTCTTTCAAGAAAATATTTCAAGACCCGCAGTTTCTTTAGTCAAAGAATAGTAGAGCTTTTATTACATAATTGAATTCTAAGAAAAACGATGGTCATCTCATGGCTGAGAAGAAGTGCTAAGGCTAGCGCCAAGGTCTTCTTTCCTAGAGTTAGTATATCAGCGAGGGATGGCATTCCAGTTGTTCTGTCGTTTCGTACCCCCATGCTCCCGTCAAGCTCGTCTCTTGCATGCGGCCTTGCCCCCCCCCTCCCCCGCCAGGTACGCGGCAGTATTCTTTGAGGATTGCTTTCTTCGTGCAATGGCTCGGCAGAGATCTCCATGGCGGTGGCCATCGAGCGGGGTTTGGAGCAATGGCTCTAAGGGTCGTCTCGTAGCATGAGCGGGCTCGTTCATGATCTCCTCTAATCTCCATTATTCCCTAAGGTGTTGGAAATTTTAAGACTGATGTAGAGTTGATGGAGCAGTATTCATATCATGTATCCAAGGCCTTCCCATTATTGCATTGTACGTTAAGGAGCAATCTATGATGAGAAACTTGGTCCCTTTGTTGACACCTCCTGCGTATACCTGTAGGATTACTTCTCCTATGGTCTGCTTTACTTCGCCACTGAATCCGACTAGCGAAGTCGACTTTCTGGTGATCTCTTCTTCGTTTAGTTCCAAGACTTCAAAGGCATTGGTGAACATTATATTAGTGGAACTGCCAGTGTCGACGAGGATACGCCTCATGAGACAGTTTTGCAACTTTCGGTGATATCAACAGGGCATCGTGATTCGGAGTTATCACTTCTCCTTTGGTATTTGTGCTGAAGCTTATTACGCCAGGGCCATCTTCGCGTTCTTTGCTAACCACTATGACATCTACTCCATGGTTGATCTAGGCAGCGTGACTGCTTCTCTTAGCAGCAGAGATTTTCACCTCGCTTACTTCTGATCCTCCAGTAATGAAGTCGACATCATAATCGCACCTTGGCGAGTCAGGCCTTGGCCCCATGGGAACATCATTCTTGGTCTGCTCATGAATGAGCGCCCTTGATCTATCAGAGAAGAACTCTCGTAGGTTTCCCTTTCTGAGCAATTCATTCACTTCGAACCTTAGTTGGAAGCAATCCTCTGTTAGGGGATCATGCTTGTGGTGAAAATTGCACCACTTAGACGTGTCTCTCTTGTGCTGAGAGGCCCACATATTTACATGCCACTTGATCTTTCCAGACATACGTCCCAGCTAAATTACTATCTTAGTCGGGGATATCACCATGCTGGATATGTCGGGCCAGGTCTTGGACACGTACTTCTCGTGCTCCACTTTTGCCAAGGGCTTTGGCCATCCTCTGGGGCAACCCTTGGCGGAGTTTTCAGGTTCAAACTTAGCGTTAGGTTTATCATCCCTGGCAGCCTTGGAGTGACCATGCCCCTTGGGATGATTTCTCTGTGCCAGTTGGGCCTGATAAGTTGGGTCCTCCTCCCATTTAATTTAGGCCCAAGTCTTGGAGAGTACATCCTCCATGGTGTGGCAGGGATACTTGGTGAGGTCTTTGTATAGGCCACCATCATGCAGCAGCCCTTGCCTAAAGGCTGAGATGGCCATGGAGGCGACACAGCTAGGAACCGACACTTTCACACCATTAAATTGGGGGAGATACTCCCTCAAGCTCTCGTCTAGGCGTTGCTTGATCCGTTAGAGATCATTGGAATCACATCTCAAAAATTGGCTGCTAGCAAAGTGTTTGACGAAGCAGTTCGTTAGCATGGTGAAGGAGTCGATAGAGTCGCTGGCAATGTTGGAGTACCACAATAGAGTTTGGCCTGTGACGGTTGCTCCAAATCCTTTGCATATACAGACCTCCAAGTGCTCATAGCTGATGGGGGCAGTAAGCATGCGTTGGTGATACTGTGAGATGTGCGTGTCTGGATTGGTGGTCTCGTCGTTTTGAGTCATGGTTGGCCAAGAAAACCTCTTGGGGACTTCGTCGTAAGCAATAGCGTCAACGAAGGGCGTATCTGCGTAGGAGTTGGGAGTGCTCCTTATAATCGATTGAGCTACTCCCGACAGACGCTTTATCATGTTCTCCATGGCTTCCAGCCTCCCCGTTAGCATGGCTTCCGGCCTCCCCGTTAGCATGGCTTCCACAACTAGGGCCTCATTAGCGTTTCCCTCTTAGGATTTGCTAGGGCCGCTACGATGGTGAGAGCTAGGGTTTCGGGTCAAGTCTGAACTTGGAGTTTGATGCGTTTGAGCCTCTTTAACGATCTTCGGTGACGTCTTGCCTAGGGTCTGCATCGATGGGACTTTATTTTGAACCTAGCATGCCTTTCGTCGTCTTCACCGTCGTCTTCGCCATCGTCTTCAAGTGTACCAACGTCTATCTCCGCCGTCAAGGATTTGAGAACCGCGTTCTTATCTACTAACTCCTTTAGGCGAGCTTCGCTTTCTCTTAGTTGCGCCGCGATCAGCTCGTACTCCCGCAGATTTGCTGCGATCTGCTCGTGCTCTTGAAGCTCCGCTGCGATTGTTGCGTCGTCGACAGTCTCTGGTACTTTCTCTTTGGTTTGATTCGCAGCTATTTCCTCGGATGTGTATTCAAGGTTTTTGCTGCTTCGTGGTTTGGATGAACTGCAAAATTCGCTCATCTTTGATTCTTTGTTCTTGTTGAAATCCCCCCTCCCTCTAGCGCCAAACTGTTTAGGGTTTTTTTTGTGATTCTTCGATGGAGAAGAACAAGAACAAGGTGACCGATGGTTTTTTAGGGTTTTGGAAGAGAGATGAGCGAAAGAGACAAAAAGATAATGCAAAATACTCTTCTTTATTTATCAATAAGAGGTCGATTACAAGAGTATGTGTTTTTCAAAATCTTAGGTCGAATCCCTGAATTAGGGTTTTTTCCTTTGTATTTATAGCCTTCGAATTAGAGTATTTCCATATATTTTATGGATAACTTTTATATTCTAACTTATCATACAAAAGGAATATTTTCCTAGATTCATTAAGACATTTATCTTTATCTCTTAAGATCTTAGACCGACTTAGGGGATATCCGCCCTACCTCGGTTATGGCCTCGGCATGGCGATGGTATCCTTGGCTATGGCCTTGGTTAGCAACTACAACTAGGGGATTTATTTATGTCTTCTTGGTCTAGGCTATTGTCGGACTCTAAAGGAACAAAACTACCCCAACAGTAAATATGTGATTTTTTGAAAAATTATAAATCTAAATTGCATTACCGAAATTTTTTATAACTATTGTACTTTTTTTTGGTCACGTATAACTATTGTACTTTATTATAAAAAATTTAATAAATATTCTTATAAATATAATAAGTACTTAGTTTTTAATGTGATAAATAAATTACGTTTAACTATATTTTGATAATTGATTATTTAAAGTTAATAATTTAATTTATACTATTTTAAATTAATTTTTTATATAATACTGAAATAACTAAATAAAATTATTATGGTAAATTTTCAATTAAAAAATCTAGTTTTCAAAATGCTATTAAATTTAGTATAATTTTCAAATTATTCATAACTTTTAGCGTATTTTAAAAAATCTCTCTAAAAATTATGTAAAAATAAGAGAGGGCAAAATGGTAAATCAAGAACTAACCCGCGTCGTCATCAACTTTCGGTGAGAGTGAGACAGACACAAGTGCGATGTGCGAATACGACAACTCTGATTACAACTCGTAGACGTTCGGTTTTGGAATGATACGATATTATCACCTAATAATTACAAACTTGTGCACACAAAATTAAAAAAAAATTACTAAGTAATACCTTTACTTTTAGTAATATTAAATTTCACGATCTTTTTTTATCTCTAAAAGTAATCATAACTCAGAACATGATAAAATCAACAGCATAGCGTGAATTAAAGAGCAAAAAGTTGAATCAGAATAAAAAAAAGAAACGGTTCTTTACTATAAATTTATTAATTTATAATTTAAGAGAACAACAACAAATATTCCAGCTTTACTCATTCAAATATGTTATTTAAATCAAGACTTTCTCAAATCAGAAACTACTAATTTAGATTCAGATTCAGATTGAGGAGTGTCCCTAAACTTCTTGTAAATATCACCTTTGTAAAACTCTTTTGTCCTTACCGCTAGACCCAAAGCCACAAGTGCTCCAAAGAATGTTACTGCTGCCAAAATCACAAAAGGCAATCTATAACATTCCCTTCCTAAACAAGTCAAGTCCTTGACATCTTTTCGGGTTAGCCCTCGAGCTTTTAATTGCTTCAAAGCCTCTCTATCGTAAAGCATTCCTGTGATGCGAACGTTTAAAATGTATGATCCGAGCGGGCTAGCAAGTTGTCCGCAATTGAACAATGTAGAGTAGTACTTGAGCCCAAAAAGTTCTGAGATGATTGCAAAGAGTAAAGGAAGTTGCGCACCGAAAGAGAAACCCATCAGAATCGACGCTATGTATACGGAGCCTGGGACTGGGAAAGCAATTAGAAGGTGACCCGCGCAACTCAATAACAGGACTAATGTCATCATGAGTGGTCGGGGCAATTTATACTTGGCAAGTAAGTATTCTGAGACAAAACCCGAGAAAACTCGACCGAAGTAGTTCCATATACTTACTAGAGACACAAAAGAACTAACCGTGTGGTTCGGGTAGCCGAGAGATTCTCCAATTTGTCCTAGGTTGTCTACAGCGGTCAAGCTCGATCCTAACCCGCAGAAAGTCGCGACAAATAGGATTATCATGTCGACGCTGAACAATGCTTGTAAGATTGTGTAATCTTCCCCTCTTGATGGTGGAGAAAAAACCGTAAAGAAACAAGATTTAGTCTCCTTCTTTTCTCGACCCGTGTTTGCGATTTTGTCGTGATCAAGATCAAGTTCATTTTTCAGTTTCTCAACCTTGACCTCGCTCGGCTCCACAGCTGGTAACTTCTTCATGTTCCACACATCAATCTCTTGCTTAACCGCAACAATAAGAGGCACAAAGAGCAAAACACAGCAGATGGTAGCGCTCGCCGTATAAGCTGCTTTGGAGAAATGAACTTGCTTCTCAGCGATGTTCATTGCCATGAGGAACAAAGCGAGGAATATGGATAGATAGAGGAAGTTGTAAAACACATTCAGCTCATTCCTCTGCCTCACAACTTTCTTCTCTCTTATCGAATACACAAACACGAGAGAAACCACGGCAGGTAGCCAAGCTATCAAAAGAATCAAAGACTTGGAATCATTTCCATAGATGGCTAAGTAAAGCTGGGTCATGATTGCGCCACTTAGACCGACATAACCCTTGAGCAAACCAAGCATAACTCCTCTGCTCTCAGGAAAATTCTTGACACAAGTTACCAAAGCTCCTGTGTTTGCAAAGTTCTGAGAATTGGCTCCGATGCAAATGTAGAGACACATTTGCCAAACCTTTGGTCTCGAGACTTTGCCTGTAACGGTGAGCCAGATCATGAAGTAACCGACGAAATTCATAGCCGAGCCGATGGTGAGGACGAACCAAGTGGGTGTGACCTCGGCGATGAGACCGGACAAGACACCGACGTTTGCACCGAGATCTTTGAAGAAACCCAACAGGTTTAACGTTGTCTGGTCGTAACCAAGTGTGGATTTAATATCTTTAGAGTAAGTCCCGAAGAGATAAGTAGCTCCAGCACAAGCCATGATGAGGAAAGAAGCAAACACCATGAACCATCTTCCATTAAATAAGTGAATCAAGAATCTAACGTTCTCTCCTGGCTGATGACTCCCATTTCCCATCTTGGAACCAGAGGGAGGAGGTTTTTATCGAGATTTCTCTATGAATCTGAATCTTGAAAAGATTCGAGTCTTACAAGATTTTCTTGATTGAGAAATAGAGAAAAACTTCGATAACCCAGGAATAATGGTATTGGTCTGCTCTGATCCAGAGCGAGAGCGAGAGCAAGCGAGATGAATGAGTAACGCACTGAGGGTCTTCAAGGCTATAAAGTAGAAACAGAAGAACAGGGCAATTTTTATAATTATATGTCAGAAAGGTTGAGGTAGATTTCACCATTTTGTTGAAGCCCAGAAAAGATAATTAAGATTGACAACAAATCTGTCTTTTCTATTTTTGTCTTTGTTAGAAACAACTGTCTTAGGATAAAGATATTAACAATGAAAGCTCGACATTATCCGAAAAATAAACTAGTTGACTAGATTCCTTGTAAACCCTTTTTCTTGTGTACATTTGTAAACAGATACATAACAGTAATTACTATTTGTTAACTAGATAATTACGGTGTTTTTTTTTTGTGTGAATGACGTTTATTAGAATAATATAGTAAACTAGAGTTTTGATCCGCGCAACCGCGCAGGTGTTTTTTTAATAATAATTTTAGATATTATTAATCATGTTTAGATATTTTGAATATCGAATTTATAATTTTCGGTTATTTCGAGATTCGGGTTCAGGTTTAAAATTTTTATAATTTTCAGTTATATCGAATTTTGGGTTCGGTTTAGATTTAAGATTTCAAACTTTCAGATTTCCTCTGATACTCATATGATTTTAATTCGAATAATATCCAATACCCGAAATATCGTGTAATAAAACTCGTTAGAGTATTTAAAAAATATTAGATGACTAAAGTTAAATTTTTATAGTTTATATAAATTGTTTATAAATTTCTATAATTTTTTCTAAATTTATCACTTTATACTTTTTTTGAATTTTGTAACAAATTTTATTTAGAAAATAATAATATTGTAATATAATTATTTTAAAAGTTATGAATTTATTTTAAATTTGAAAACAAATTATATTTAAATTTGCTGAAAATTGATGATATTAAATTGGGTTGGTTTATAATTTTGATAGTGATTAAGTAAAAAGAATATTAGAATATTCTAATATGTTTTTTGGAATATGTAAATGAGTAATTAGAGTTATTTTAATTTATTAGATACATTTAATAAAATTTTTAAAATATGTTCACTTTGAAAAATCACACATGAAAAGGTCTATGTCTTCCCGTTTAATAAGATAGATATTAATAAAAGATGGGAGACTTACAAAAATACACCTTTGTATTGTCTGTTTTTCAAAAATACCCCTGCTTGAAAAAATTTTATTTTTACACCTCCCTTTTTAATGAAAAAGACCATTATACCCCTAGACTAAAAGAAACCCTAAACGTTAAACCCTAAACCATAATTCCTAAACTTTAAACCTTAATAGCTAAACCCTAAACCCTAATCACTAAACATTAAACCCTAAACCCTAAACCCTAATATTTGAGGTGTATATTAGAGAATCATTAAAAGACAGGTGTAAATGTAAAATTTTTTTTCCATTTAAGTGTATTTCTATAAATTAATCATAAAAGATTGTCAAAACATTCGCCCAAGAATAATATAGTAAATATTAATAAAAGATTGTCAAAACATTCGACCAAGGGGTGATTGAGAATGAGATTTTAAAAACTGTGAATTTTTTTTGGAAAAGTACATGTAAATTTATCCATACAGATTTTAGTGTTTTAAAAGTTTTGAGAGTCTTAATTTTCCTCCTAAAAAATTCTCACAACCATTTTCTTTACCATTTTATTTTTTGTCGACAAATTTTTCTAATGCCTAAAATTTTTCAATTTTACTTTCTTTTAAAGCCACAACCACTAAGTTTTAACAAGAAAAATTTTAAATAAAATTTTACAGTAAAAACTCGAATCAATCACCCCAAGATTTACAAAAACGAAAAGAACATAAGAAACAATCACCCCAATTTTGTTTTCTATGTAATTGTTAGGGAAAAGAAAAATTGCACATAATATCCAAGGAAATCGGCCAAAACATACCTCAACTATGTAAATATGTATAAATCTTATCCAACATATATCATTGTACTAATTATACTTAAACTATTAATTGTTTCTAATTACATAACCAAACTATTATAAAAGTGTTGTTAGGTGAAGCTTGACAAAGGTTTAATGGTTATTTGAGGAATTGTCCTCACCATGGATTCACTCAAGCTAGTCTTTTAAGACTATTCCATAGAGGAGTTCATCAACATTTCCGGTTTGCTATGAACACGGCGAGCAATGAGAATTTTGCAAGCTTGACCGCGGATCAAGGAGAGAAATTGGTTGAGAATTTAGATAAGAGCTAGGCCGGAGAAGAGAGCTTTGGTTTTGCACCGAAGATTGAAGGAAAATGCCTTGAGGAATTGAGCGCAAAGATTGATGAGATAGCAAAAGCGGTCTTCAAGCCAAGGAAGAAGAAGCTAAGGATCGATAGAAGCTTCTTTGATCAACAAGAGGAGATGAGTTTGGTTCAAGAAAGCTACTACGGGGGCTATTCACAAGAATCATCGCCTAGACAAGTTTGGGAGAACAGACTCCTACTACACAAACACCACCGATTACTCCAAAGACGCCTACCAACTCTAAGATAGAAGACATGCATTCCTTGCTAAAAGAACTTGTGNTAAAAGAACTTGTGAATGGAAACGCGGAAATGCGGAGAGACTTGAATGATAAATTTGAAGCGTTAGATCAAAAGATTGATGGGAATTACTTAGAGTTATCGGGGAAATATGGTGATCTTGCTGATTATGTGAGAGGTATGGAT
>OVAN01007118.1:0-20173 GCA_900406275.1 Anastatica hierochuntica | reverse complement strand
ATTTTGGGATTTTTTAGATCGGATAACCAAAAATACCCGAAATATATAAAATACCCGAAATATTAGTACCCGAAGATACCTAAAAAGACCCGAAAGTACCTGAAAAACTCATAAGTACCTGAAATACATGAAAAATACCCAAAAAGAATTAAATTTTTCTCAAAATACACAAAAATATCCAAAAATACCCGAAAGACTTGAAAATACCCGAACCCGATTTGGAACCGAAAAAATTTCGGTTCTTTTTCGCTTCGAGTTTCAAGAACCGAAACCGATCCGAACCCGACGAGAACCGAACCGAACCGAACCGAAATTTGACAAATACCCGAATGGGTACCAAAATTTAGGAACCGGAAAAACCGAGAACCGAAAGAACCGACCCGAACCCGATCCGAATACCCGAACGCCCACCCCTAGGACAGATTTTGGATTTCATTTCAAGTGGAATCAACCAGAAGAGAGAAATTCTATGTCGTGGTACAATCGTTGACATTTTTGAACGTAATAGATGGAAGTCTTTATCATGTGCTTCATGCTAAAAAATGCTAGGACGCTCTACTACATCTCTGGTATGCAATACTTGTAACAAAATCAAAATTGTTGCAGTTGCGAGGTATTTTCCCATCTATCTTCGTTTTAAAAAAATGAATGGGTAAAAAATCCATCGCAACTCACTTATTATATTTTATCAGAGTTAGAGTAGAAATAGTAGTTGAGAATGATGGTAGAAGAACGTCGTTTTTTTTTATTTGATCGTGATGTAAGAAGACTTACAAATTCTACTGTTGAACCACATCAGAGGTAAGAAAAACAACTTTTATAATAGGGATATATTCCCACAAAAAAACATTAAAATTTAGTCCTTAATAATAATAATAATAATTAAATAGGAAATTGAAGAAGAAGAACTTCATAATTGTGATAATACCCTAATGTCTTTGGGATATGGTTGGGAAAATAATGGATTTTCAAGTTAAAATTTCTGAGTACAACTTCCAAACTTTCACGGTTACTAGAGTTGTTAAAGAAAACTCATCTGCCGAATTCGATGTCAACAATGTAGCTACAGAGGTAATATTTTGTTTAAAATTTTAAAAATGATAATACTCTATTATTAAAACTTGTAATTTGTATATGAGTTAATCTAACATCCATCGAAACAAAAGTTAAGAATGAATGGAAAATGCACACTTAAGTAGGTGAAAAGAAAATCAAAATAGAAGACGGAGACAAACTTGCTACTTACAAAGAAGGGACTGAACATAAGGAAAAAAAGAATCGTTTCATATGATCGAGATTGAACCGTTTAATAGCTATGATATGGTCATTGCATTTAGTTATACATCTCAACACACATTTATTTATTTTCTAAAACTTCTCGTACTATGATATTATTGATATATTTTCTCCTATAATATTTGTATAATTTTAAATCGTCTTATATGTTTTCTTAGGATTTGAATTTGGACAGTGATTAATAAAAAAACAAACATTGAGTTATTTAACATTTCTTAAAATTGTATTTTGTGAACATGTTTTCACTTTTATTATGTTATTCATGAACATTCTTTTCTTTTTATTTGTTTATGCTTGTATTGTTTATCGTATTATTATCATTTAGACCCATAATTTTAAGATAACTAGATGATGGCCCGTGCGGGTGCACGTGTAAAGATAATTTTATTAAAATTATAGTAGTTATAGTTTTGACATATAGTTTTTTGTTGTTGTTTGTATAGTTCTTGTTACAAAATATAAAAGTATGAAAGATCACTCGTATTTGTTTGTGTCTTCTGCAGAATGTGTCAATAATATTAGTATATTAATGTAACTTGAGATATTCTTGTTTGTTGATTTTACTGTGAAAACTCTCTGTTTTTGAATTTAGGAAGAAGAAAAAGAAAAAAGAGTTAACATTTGAGAAAAATCATAATTTGGTACCAAAAACCGAGTTGAACCCACCCGGAAAAATGGTACCGAATCCGGTGAAATACCCGAATGAATTTTAAATTTCTAAATCAGAAAAATTAAAACCGAACCCGACCTGAACCTAAATATTTCGAGTATCCGATAATATCTAGACTATAAATATATACTTAATTATATTAGTTTTTGAATTTAATATCCAAAAAATATCATAAATTAACATATATATAAAAATCTAGACTAAATGAATTAGGGTTTATAATTAATTGATTTTTTGGGTCTAATGATCGAGGATAGATAATGATCGATTTTTTGTCTAAATAAATATCATAATTTCCACTAGAGTTAATTTGGTTATTAGCACGCGAGTGAATATTCTCCCAAGCAAAAAATGTCGTTAGCCAATCAAGTTATGACACATATGCCAAAAATGTTTTTTAATTAAAAAATTAAAAGTTTGCGAACTCCAGAATTGTGCCACATCACCCGCAAATTTTGTGAGCGTGCCACGTCAACAGGCGACTTCTCATATAATATATATATAGATGAAATCAATTACATTCATTTACTTAAAATATGCCATGTGAATACAAATTTCTTGGTTTAATGTTTGTATCATATCTGGATTTCAAGATTTTAATTGAACAAATTAAATATCAAAAGAGGGAAAAATCAAATATTAGCTGAGAAATAATAATAATAATAATAATAATAATAATAATTTAGTTTAATTATCTTTGATATCAGAGTCAGTCAACAACATTACATAGTAGAGATATAAAACCGCATAGAAAGAAATGAGACGTAAACGAAAATTTCTTAAAACATCAACTGCGAGATCTCAAAGAGACACAAACAAACTCCACTGAAAAAGTTATAAAATACTTAATAGGTTGGCACATAAAGGCATCATGTTACACGATCAAAATGAGTGAGAAATTAAGCATAAGATTACATCGTAGAATTCATCTTCAAATCCATGGATGAAAACTCCAACTGCATCAGCGACATAAGTCAATTCATTTAAAAGATGATTATGTGTTTCTTCCCTTTTGCGCCTCCCAAGGCTTTCGTAGAAAGTGTTTGCAGTATAACGCTTTCTGGTGCAGTTTCTATGTTCCCAAACGCCTTGAAAACTTCAACCCTCACTTCTACACTCATATATCTCACAATTGATCAAAGCTGAGAGCATGTTTATAGGAAACATCAAAAATTTGGCAATTGCAGTTCCTTAAGATCATTCAGAAACACTCAAATAGTGGATATCACTTTCATCAATATTGGTCAGTCGATCACTTTGGCAACTCTTTATGCTAAATCATAGCATAATACTACCTCCAAAGTCTAGAAACTAAATGTTGCACACAAGCCAGAGAGAAACTAATTTCCTGGAACACAACATTTGTACACTTTCTTCTGTTTATCTCTTCTTCCTTTGATGCTATCAATGCTTTGCCTGTCATACTGACCTGAACATTCCAAAAGTTACCAATCACATACCAAATATGATCATATGTTTTGCTAATAACAAATCTAAGAAACACTTACAGCACAAACAATAGAGGATTAGACGCAATATTCAGCATCGCCAAGAAGCTCGACTTCACGAGTATAGTAACCTTCTATGGCATTGGCGTGATTGAAGTCACCACCTTCACATATAGTAACAAATCCATCTAGAGCTGCTTTTCTGATATACAAGATCCTTCATAAACCCTAAAAACTAGGTGAAAAGTACAGAAAACGGAACAAAGAACCTCTCTGCGTTTCTAAGTAGCCACATCCAAGAAGATATAAGTGCTCCAAGGCAGATCAATGCAAATACCTTCCCATCGATTTTCGAAACCGCGGTGGCGTTGCTCGAGTTTCAAAGTATATCTGATAACATCTAAGTTATTTGCTCTGTCTTTTTTAAGAATATGATATTCATGTTAGTTCTTTTTCATTCAGGAACATGGAAAGAAGAAAGGAAATGACCTTCTTGCATCTATGCGAGTGATTGGAAGGTACATATATCACTATTTAGTCTTGTAAGAAATTGCCTTTTTTCTTTCTTTGTTTATTTGGAGAAGAAGACCACCGTCTCTGATCTCCACCTCTCGGTCTCTGATCTCCCTATGCTCTCAAGTCATTACATTCAGAAATGTGCCCTCCTCTCTCGGCGCCCTCTTTCTTGCTTTTCATTTGATGATTTTGTCTTTTCTCTCCACCGTTCTCTCCTCCACACTCTCTATCTTTTCTGCTTTAGCTGGCCATTTCACCATCAGTCCCTCTTGTCTCAGATTAATAACAGAGGATTCTAACGATAAGAAAAGAAAAGAAAATATCTTAGATTAAAAAACAGAGGATTCTAACGATAAGTTTGAAAGAAAAAGATTACATTGTAATTATAATGAATTATGTTGATTTCAGTAAATAGACTCATCAACCTAATGTTCATCAAAACAATTACCAATCAGTCTAAACACATTACTCTAAAAAAGATTCAAGAAACCCCACATGAGTAAGTACTACATTATATGTTTATAGGTCAATCCTACTAACTAACTTAGTGAATCTCGCCATAGATGATCAAACGATTTGGTACAACTATACACTGAAGATATAATCAGATCACTATTAACGAAAGTTATTGAATATTCAAATACTTCTGCTAAAGAAATCCACAATGCATATGATTCACATCTTCAACATTACATATCCTACACTAAGATTTAGTCTACAAATCAAAATACGAAAAACCAAACAAAGGAAATGTTGATTAAAATGTCGAAAAATCTTACTTCATGAGCGATTTTCTTCATGTTCATTTTCCTCATCGCCTTTGCTTCGTGCTTCTTCCCCTCTTTGTCCCTCTTCCTGTCAATGCATTTAATTTAATGATTCAACTCATCTATTTGTACCAAAATACTATTAAATCATAGTCAAACATTCATCCCCCTTATTACTAGTTCTAAATGAATCATTTCTTTTAAAAATGTAAATTGAAGCACTTAGTTAAGACACCATAACATTTAACAAATCACTAATCGAAACTATTCGACTTTTATCATCACTTTCACCATGGTGAAGCATCGAAACGTTCCATGAACAACAACTTCATCACCTTACAAACTCATGGTGTTTTTGAAAAAAGTAGTTTTATTCTACATAATCATATTATATTATACTACTTGTGAACCTTTTAGTTATATGTTTTAAAGATAGAAACTATTGTGTTTAAGAATTAGTGGTCATAGGCATTCATATTATATTAAACAAACACAGGGTAGAGTAAACTTACCGTCTCATAACTTTGGTTGAAGTTCAGCTAATATTTCGATGTCATATGCACTATGAACCAACTTGATACTTTGGGTCGAGTTCGGATGACATCCAACTCGAAATAATACCCGAACCTATTCCCCTAAATCCACAAACCCTAAGCAGTTTGTGAAATTGACGTCGTAGAAATCGCAAAGAGAGAAACACCAAACTTTTAATCACCATGGTAAGGAAAAGAAGGAGACGAGCTTCGAGCTAGATTTGAGCAATCAAATGATGATTGGTGAGCTTTAGGGAAGACTAATGAAATAGTCTCCATGCCGAGGAAGACTTCGTAGTTGAAATTGAAGGCGCCAAGAATCGACGTTTATGAACCAACAGAAGTTGTGGTGGGATCAATGCAAGCAAGAGAAACGGGAAGTAGAGTGAGGAGAAGAAGAAACTTAGAGACAAAAGAGAGGCTTGAGGAAGAATCAGATGAAGAAGAAGAAGCAGAAATTAGTGGAGCTCTATAGTGATCAATCGATTTCATGGCGGAAGAAAAAGAAGAAGACAAAGAATATGGAAGTCTTTTGAGATCTAATCTATAAAATTAGTAGAACCCTAAATCAATGTTATAATCATTTTTTAAAAAATTCAAAGCTTTAATAGCTTTTTTAAGAACAAATAGGAAAACACCCAAATACTAAAAAAATAGGAAAAAACAAAAAAATACCCAAAAATATATAAAAGAAACCTGAAAAATCCAAACCAAAAACCAAACTTCACCCCACTCGAATAAGAGATCGTTTTTTAGAAAAAATACCCGATCATATACTGTAAGGCGGGCGTCTGAATGCCCTATGTTTTAGCATCTACATGGATATATAATAATGTGATATATATAACGACGAAACTTTAAATCACTTCAAAATTTTGTAAACATAGCTTAAGCATCCCAAATCATGTGTGTAGTTGCAATAAAAGAGCGGTTTTGTGTAATATACAAAAATGGATTAGAAAGGACTATTGTTCACAAGTATTTAATTCAAGTTATACATGGAAACACGGAAAATAAATCTCCAACGATAAATCAAGACATGTCGGGATCAAATAGATTGAAAAGAATCGAAAACTCTCTGAAAAAGAAAAGGTATGTCAAAAAGTGATAACTAATATAAACTCATACATGTTATTTGAGGAATTAATGGGAAAAAAGTAATGTCGCAGAGGCAATAATATTCAAGGCTGATCTTAAAGGTATTTTATAAGCATTTTGTCAACTCAATAGAGAATATTAACATTATGAGCATAACATTTTTAAATTGTATATATAACTTTTTCTTTTGTAATGCAAAGCTTTCGACACAAGAAAGAAAAGCAAGACTTGAAGTACTCCGAGCTAAGCGGCAAGATAAAAAATAATAAAGGTAATATATTATGTCACTGCAAATGAACTACAAAAGCATGACAACTACTGAAAAAGAATATAATCGATGTGTTAATTTAAATGTCAAAACAGGGGAAGGAATATGCGAAACTACATCAGCCATATTACAGAGAGGTAAATAAATCAATTTAAAAAACTAAATAGATAATCATAATAATAAGTTAAGAGTTAAATGGTACATGACCAAAAATGAGCAAATATTATTGAGTATTTTATTTTTACACTAATATAAATATTAAAAATATTATTAATTAAAAAGAAAAAAATTTTTAGCTTTTTGGGTGGGAAAAAAAAGCTAAATAATATTGGGAAGCTTTTACAAGAAAAATCTCAATTGATTTAACAAATAACCAAAAAACTATATGGTTATAAAATCAAAAATGTTTTTTTTGGTTATACCATCCAATTTCTTATAATTTAATATAAAGGAGAAAAAAGAAGCAGAAAAGAAAAGAAAACACACTTCAAGAATGCCCAAATTGTCATGCATTGGTATTGGAAGCAGAAATCTATGAAAAATCTAAAGAGGGAAAGAAGTTTTTTTCGATATGCTGTCAGAAAGGAAGAGTCGCTTTATCGACAATACAAGAACCACTGGATCCTTTGAAAGAGTTGTTAGATAATCCAATCTTCAAAGAGAATATTTAGATTTATAGCTCTATGCTAGCTTTCAATTCAATTGGACCTTAAGTCGATCATTCCGTCTTGTCAGCTCACGGTCCTTATACATACATAATTCAAGGCCAAATTCATCACATGCTAGGCTCACTGCTATCGCCTGAAGGAAAACCTCCAAATTTTAGTCAGTTATACATTTTTGATACGAGGAATAAAGTTCAAAATCGTATCAACACAAAGTCCAATAATAGCGGCTCATCAAAGCCTAATGAAAATATATCGCAAACCCTGATTCATATGTTGGAAGAGCATAATTGGCTAGCTGCTGAGTTCAGCAAAGCTAGAGACCAGTATGAATAAGGAAATTTGGAAGAATTTACAATTCGCCTTATTGGAGCAAAGGAGATGAGTAGACTATATAATTTACCTACTTCAGATGAAACTGCATAATTAATTGTCGAGGAATTTGGTGAACGTGATATCATTGTTCAATACAAGACTTTAGAACTTCAATGCATCAGTTGTTTACACCCACACTATATGGCTCTCCAGTACCCATTGTTGTTTCCTTACGGAGAAAGTGGATTTCACATGCACATGTTCTATGAAAATGACAATGAAAGGAAGATTAGACGAGAATATCTTACAATCCAAGAGTATTACCGAATCCAAAAAACTTGTTAGAGGGGAAAACAATCATCAAAGGATGACGTATGTTCCATCAACTAATAGTGGATGCTAATATATCTATTGAAGAGGAATGTTTGTAGTTTCATAGACTAAACCAAAAAAAAGCTTAGAGCAGACCTTTACAACGATGTTTGTGATGCGGTTGGAAGAGGTCACACTGATTCAAAATCACTAGGCCAGAGGGTAATTTTACCACCATCGTTCATTGGAGGACCAAGATACATGATTGAGAATTATCATAATAAAATGGCAATTTGTCGATCTTATGGGAATCCACACCTTTTCATCACCATAGCATAAAATCCAGATTGCGAGGAAATCAAAACTCATATGTAAACCTACGAAAATGACCAATCTAATGAAAGGCTTGATATTAGTACTCGTGTATCCAAGATGAAATTGAACGAATTGATTTCATATTTGAAAGAGGGAATGTTTTTTGGCCCGCATCTTGAAGGTAAATTTTTTTTTAATATGTCTTAGATAACTATAAATTCAACGACTTTAACTAACATTTTCAAACTAAATTTCTAATGCTATATTTGTGTACACAATTGAGTTCCAAAAAGAGGTATTCTCATGTGATTAGAAGAAGCAATTCATGATCCATCAATGTATGATATTGTTGAGATCATAATAGCTGAGTTGCCATATGAAAGAAAAGATCCAGAAGGATATGAACTGGTTAAAAGATAAATGATGCATGGTTTGTGTGGACAAGATTGACAAAAAAACTCTAGTATAGAAAATGAGTTGTGTACAAAAAAGTATCCAAGATCATTTTATAAGTACAAATACTAACAAAGAGTGTTATATCATCTACATACAACGAGATTATAAAGAGAAGTTTTCTATGAAAGGTGATACAAGGCTAGACAACCGTTATGTAATCCCACATAATATAGCTTTACTAAAGAAGCATAAAGCGCATATTAATGTCAAGTGGTGCAACACTCGAAAGCTATTAAATATCTTTTCAAATACATCGCTAAAGGAGTTGACAAGGCTACCATGGTTTTTGAGCACACACCAATAGGAGATCAAAGTCAAGGAAAAGCTAAGGTGGAAATCAACGAGAATCAGAATTACCAAAAATGTCGGTACATATATGGATGTGAAGCTGCTTGGCATATTTTTGCATTTGATATACATTATCAAACACCGCCGGTATAGAAGCTTACTTTACATCTTCCTGGCCAGAAAAATATAATCTTCAATGAGAATGAAGATCCAGAAGATATTGCGTCAAGAACAGCACTGCAGGAAAAAATGTTTACTCAATGGATCGAAGCCAACCAATATGATGAAGATGCTCGAAGTCTGACATATATTCAGTTTCCTACGAATTTTGTGTGGGATAAAACAAGCAAGAATTGGACAAGCCGACAGAGGAGACATAGCGTCGGCAGGATAGTGAACATTCATATAACAGCAGGTGAATTATATTATCTACGGATGATGATTATTCACAAAAAAGGATGTACGAGCTACGAAGATATAAGGACTGTTGGAGGTGTTACTTACAAAACTTTCAAAGAAAGTTGTTATAATATGGGTCTATTACATGGAGATGGAGAGTGGCATAAAGCGATGGCTGAATCGACACAATGGACTATTGCATGGCAGTTACGAGAGCTATTTTCACAATGTTGATATATTGTGATGTCGTTGATCCTCAGAACCTGTGGAAAAATCTTGGTGAAGATATCTTATACATACAACGAAAAAAATTCGGTTTCAAAGAGTTACACTTAGAAAACAAAGAAGTACAACAATACATTTTCATAGAACTACAGAAGCTACTCAGTCAGAGTGATTAGTCTCTAACATACTTTCCGAATATGCCAGTGCCAGAAGTTAACATTCTCAACAATGTCAAAATCTCAATGATAAGAGAAGAGAAAAGTTACAACAAAGGCGAGGAGAAAGCAAAACACTTGGACCTATTCTCAAAACTAAATTCAGAGAAGATATCTATTTACACAGCAGTTATGGATTCAGTAAACAACTACAAAGGAAAACTATTTTTCATCTACGGCCCAAGAGGTACGAGAAAGACATATATTTATAGAACATTGATTTCCAAACTACGATCTGAGAAATGAATCGTCCTCTGGTTGCAACTTCAGGCATAGCGGCAACACTTTTTCCAGGGGGAAAAACTGCTCACTCATGTTTTAAAGTACCTATAGATCTCCATGAGCATTCTATGTGTGAAATCAAGCCAAGCACAATCCTCGCAAAATTGTTTCAAGAAGCATCGCTGATTATTTGGGATGAGGCTTCAATGGCACACCGTCACATTTTTGAAGCATTGGAGCAGAGCCTAAGAGATATCATGAGTTTGTCGACCCAACTGCTATGGAGAAAAAAATTGGAGGGAAAACATATTTGTTATGTGGAAATTTCCGAAAAGTGTTACATGTTATCCCGCTAGGCAGCAGACAAGACACAATTTTGGCATCACTCAACAAATCATATGTATTGAAAAACTGTTAAATAGTCGTCCTCTCTGAAAACATGGAGTGCATGAAGACGAAAAAGAGTTTGCTAAATGGATTTTAGAAGTCAGAAATGGAGAAGCAAAGATAATACCTTCTCTTCAAGAAAACAGCCTTGAGAACGACAAAATAATCATCAAAAAATCGATAATGTTGGCCAAAGGAGAAACCCATTGGAACAAATCCAAAGAGAAACTTTCTCGGGCTTGTAAATTATTTTCCAAAATCGGAGTATCTACGTGTTCGTGTAATCCTTGCTGCAAGAAATGAGACAGTGGGTGAGATAAATGATTTTTTTCCTAACAAAAATTCATGGAGACATGAAAGAATACCTCGGTATTAACAGTATTTCTGAAGATGACACCGATGTGGATGGAGTTAATCTTCTATACACAACAGAGTATCTAAACGCTCTCAAGTGTTCGGGATTACCAAAATACAAACTTTGTTTGAAACAATATGTTCCAGTCATATTAACCAGAAACATAAACCAAAAGGAAGACATGTACAATGGTATGAGACTCATGATTACACGTTTGGGGGAAAAATAATTGAAGCAGAGGTATTAATAGGAGCAAATGCTGGGTAAATGTCTTAATACCGAGGATCGTCGACAACTGCGGAAACAAATTGTCCGTACAAGATGAAAAGAAGGCAATTTCCAATAAGAGTTTGTTTTGCTATGATAATAAACAGAGTCAAGGACAAAGTCTACAGAATGTTGGAATCTATCTACCAAAGCCTGTTTTTGGTCACGGAAAACTCTATCTCGCTTTATCGAGGATCACCTCAAAAAAGGGTTGCATATCTGGAGTGAAACGACGACCAAAGGAACAACTCCAACAATTAAGAATGTTGTCTACAAAGAGATCTTCAGCAATCTCCAATATAGATAATAAAATATTTTCAAACATTACAAATAACAAGTAATATTTTATGGTTTGAATTGCTGTTTGTTTTTTATTGCATTTTTTTAATTAAATCATACACTATAAATAATTATAAAATACATTTTTGAAATCTAGAGGTCAAATTTCATTCAAAATTTAAAAATATTTTAAATCATATGAGCCTAAAAATATATATTTGATTAACATTGATTAGGCCATAAATAAAAAGTAAGTTAGAAATTAATAAAACAATTATAATTTTAGTAGCACTCTTCTACATAATGAAAATGGTTACACGGTTGAAAGTTTATGATTTCTATGGTTTATAAATTTTGTAAATCAAAATTTTCACTGTGATGTTTTTTATTTTTCTTCTATTAGCACAAACTATAAAGGTTTAAAGTTTATAATATTTTCACCCCTATGAAAATTTCCAACATGTATGAAGTATAAATGATATAAATTAAGTTATTTTAAAATTTTCTATATTTTAATGCTCACTGATAAAATTTTAGTTTATTGCTAATTTTATTTTTTATATATTTGTTATTAAAGATGTATATATAATGAAAATAACATGATTTTTATGTTTTATAAAAATTTAATATTTATTTTTTTTCATGCTTTTAAACTCTTATGTGTTAGTTAATACAAATAGCCCACAACATCCTGCAGATATTTACTTAGTTTCCCAAATAACAAAAAAATATTTAATTATTTGGAAGTGACAAAAAATAATAATATGTGTGTTTTACAAAATCACCCTATTTCTTGTAACAAAAAATGGAGGTAAAAAATAATTTTAATTTTTTGGAGGTTTAGATGATTAATTAATGGGAGATTCTTTGACATTATCTTACTAATAAAAAGGAACTAATTATGGTTTCTAAGACCATCCACATCAACTTCTTACAAAATCTTCTCATTTTGCCACGTAATCAGTTTAAAAGAAACTCTTTTGGGCCGCATGTTAACAACGTAAAGCCCTTAAAAAAACTCTCGAAGCCCATCTAACACTCACCAACCGACTACACCTTTTCGTCTTCTTCCGTTTCACTTCATATCTCCATTACACTTGCCATCAAACCTCACTTCTTCAGCTAAGGCTCCTCCACTTCATCTATTTCAAATAATCCCTGAACGGTTATGATGACGCCTCCATACCTTTGAACGGTTATTCTCCCCTTTCTATAAAGCCTTGCCTTCGCAAAACCTAACACCATATAAAACCTACCAACTTCTTCGTTGAGCAAGATCTCTTTCACTCTACCAAATTCCTTTGAAATCCAAGACGCTCTTCAAACGCATCACTCGGTCATAGTATATTTGCTGATAGTCTGATGATTGATGTTCAAATTCGTCTCCTTGATATGATTATTACGCCTTTGCTGCTGTTAGCTTCAGTCTCATTACTACCACCAATCACATTTCCTTCATCATCGCCAGCAACGTCTTACCATCATTGCCATCACCGACTCCATTTACGATGGTCCCACGATCGTCTCAAGGAACCGATAACTCGAGGTGGTCGCATCCAGTGCATCGACTTACTTTGGAAGAGAATGGAAGCTCGACGATTTTGTCTCTCCTTGAATTTTTTTGGGCAGCAGCCGCCATGATGGTGTGATCGATGATCTCAAAATACCATGATCATCTCGCCGGAAATACTATATCCAACTATCTAATGAAGTTGATGGTTTCATTTTCGTCATTGTCAAGGGGATCCAAACTAATTGGATTCAATTCCTGGAGGATCTCAAGAGAAACTAAAGACTGTTCCCAGAGAATTAAGATAATTCGAAGAAAAAGAAGAACCCAATTAGAGGTTGTTTCCAGGAGTGGAAGAACAACAAGTTACGAATCTTTTTAATTGTAGATGATCAAACGAACAGAAGAGCCTAAGCAAATATAAAGGTTAAGTTTTTGGATATAATTCCCTTCCGCTTGAGGAATGAATGATAAACTGCAAAAAGATTTGTGATCAAAAGAATGAAAATATGTTTGCTCTGGATTTTTCTTTTTTCTTTTTACTTTAGTCTTCACCGAATGACCAACAAATGATTTTCCCGAAAAAAATCAAATCAAAGAGAAGATGAGAAAACTAAAACAGACACAAACTATAAAACAGATCCTGATCTCTGATACTACCACATGGTCGTAAATTTACGAGCAAGCTATCTCAACAACGTGAGGATGAATACGACTTCATGGTGGAGGAAGAGGGTGTTTAAAGGAAAATCGTTGGAGGAGAATCCGTTGATGAGGGGATTCGTGGCGGCAGAAGAAGAAGCGATGGTGGAGAATAGAAGAGGAGAGATCAAATGGAGATTGTGAGGAAGAGGAAGAAGAAGCTTGGACCTAGCCCTCTTTTTGGAACGGTTAATGCTGAAGAAGATGAACCAATTATCTTCCACCAATGAAACTTTTACAATTTTTTATTAATTTTTGTTAATCACGCGTATATGTGTGTGGTAGTATATAATGGTTATAATTTACGAATGTTACAGTAAGTAAAAATTTATTAAAAATTAACATTAAAATATTATAATTTATTGAAAAATAAAAAGTCAAGAAACAAAAGTATTTAAATATTTTAAATGTACTAAATTAGAAAAATAATTTAGAAACATTTGTCGATAATTTTGAAGTATAGTTCTAGCCAAAAAATTATAAAATCATCTTAAATTTTAAAAAATTCAAAAAATTTAACTTTTAGTATAATACTTTTATAATTTATAGTTAATAAAAAATGGCTGAAATTTAGTTTTATGTTAAATAATATTAAACAATTTAAAATTATATATATATATATATATACACACGACATATATTACGCACTTTTTATGTTTCCTTTTAGTTTTGAAGGAAAGCAAATTTGTATCACAATATATCTATTTTCAATTTTTCACATTTTTTGTTCATTCCTAGGTAATTATTGAAAGGTAATTTAGAGGCTAAAGATGGAAAAAATAAGGCAAAATTTTTTAAATCAAATTTAATAAACATATATTTTAACAAACTGAAAAATACATTATTTGAGGCTCCACTAACAACAAACTATAATCTAACAATTTCAAATTTAATAATTTCGAGAAAACTTCAATAATTTGGATTTTATGAGTGTTATTTTATTTTTAAAAGTAATATATTTACTATTATTCTTATAAATTAATATTTTAATTCTAAATTTTTCCAAAATTTTTGCGGATTTTTTTACAAGCATTTTCATTTTTAAGTAATTTATTTAATATTCAATTTTAATTTAAAAGATAGTGTTATTAACGGCGCCACTTTAAATGGATAGATATATATAAGGGTATGTGATTTTCATTGAGTAAAGAGAATGATTGATGTATTACTCTAGAAAAATAAAATATTTATTGTATTGTTATGAATATGTCAAAAAATATGTATTAAAATGATAATAAAAAACTTGATGTATATTTATGGAATTTTCTTACAAAACTCAAAGTTTAATATTTTCTCGGGTGAAAATTTCAAGGTTAATGTTATTTTGGTTTATATTTGAAAGTTCATAAAAGAATATGTATGTTAGTTTATATGCAAATCTATAATGTTCTTCGAAATTGTGTCTCTTTTGGTTTAGCTCTTTTAAGACGGGTTATCTCACGTTTCAAACAACAAATTAAAGGAGTGTTATTAAAATATAATAATATGTTCCCGAATGTAATTTAGTTTTTAAGAAATATAAAATAAAAACCTAACAGTTAAGAAAGTTCTTAATTTGTGAAAGTTTATTATTGTTATTAAATGAAAAAACAAATATTGAGGAAAATTACAATAGTTATAAAAATTATGGTTAAGAGAGTATAGTTGAAATAGACTCTACTTTTGCTCTAAGATAATTAGATAAGATCATAAATATGTATTTATGTAAAAATATTAACAAGAAAATTCACTTAAAAGCAAGCGATGCTAGATTTTCCAACAATTGTAAATTTTTATTTGTTGTCATTATTGTAGAGTTTCAATTTTCTCTAAACATGTTGTCCTACTTCATAAGCTTCAGGACGTTTCTAATGTATTACTCTTTTTTTCTTAAATTAAGCGTCTCAAGAATCGAGTGGATTTTGTTTTAATGTATTATTTAAAAATAGAGAAACCAATAGAACTTTTTAAATATGGGATAAACTCATTTTTCTATATTGAAGTTGCAAATAGAGTGGGGTTAGAACAAATTCTACTGCAATTTTTTCTCTCTAATTTAGTCAGTATTTATAAATAATATTGTGCAACTGCTATAACATAAATCCGTGCATAGCGCGGAATATCTCTTAGTATGTTATAATTTCCTTTCTTATTCTCTTGAAAATATAATTCCAATGGCATAAGGAAATCTGTTTCTTTGAAAAGGAAAAATATGTTGAATTGAAGGTGACTCTATTAACGAAAATGATGTATGGATTTTGGTTATGTAGATTTCGTGTTCGAGAATAATGAAGGTGAAACAAATTAAGATAATCAATGCAAAAAAGAGTTAGAAGAACAAATTGAGAAAAGTGTTCTGAACTCAGTATTGAAAACAAAAGAAATAGAGAAAACCCTCTCTGATTGAATATCACAATCAATAACTGAACAAAACCTTAAAGGTCAATAAACTATTTATTTAAAAAAGGTCTGCAAACAATAAAATATATAAAATAATAATTCGAAGAATTATCCCAATACAACATAGTCTTGACATCATGAATTAAGGTATGTGAAGAAAATGGAAACGTTCAAATAAAATCATGTAAATAATTAATGGGCACAATAGCCGTATCTTCTGGCCCACAATTGCTTGGCGGCTAGCTAGTTGGAGAGGGGAGAGAGGAGAGAGATAATTCAGTGCATCGAGGACCATAAAAGTCAAGATGGTCTGTCCACTAAGATCTTGCCATTTGTGTGGGCCTTCGTTTTTGTCGTCAGCGATGTCGATTGGTGAAAATGGCAATGGTTAGTCGCTTTCAGTAGAGTCCGTCCGACATGGTTCTTATTCCATTCATTATTCAACTCAGATTATGGATTCTTGTGGGTCCCTTTCTTTATGGTACACTTAAAACACTTTTTCGGTTTGAAACTTAATACACTCGGAGGCATCAACTATCAAGAGAATTGGATTTTTAGCGAACTTTTAAAAATTTTTTAGTGAATTAGAAAAATTATTACCAATTCTTAGCGAACTTTTTAAAATTTTTTAGTGAATTAGAAAAATTATTGTGATTTGTTCGTTTCGTTCCTTGAAATCTCATCTAACATTATGTGATTTGATTTTTTGTATTTTTTACAAAGAAATTACGCTAAATAACCGTAAAATCATTTAAAATCTATTAGTTAATTTTTTCAATAATATTTGAGTTAAAGATTTGCATTTTGAAATCACTATTCTAATAACTGTGAATTTTAAAAAAAATTTAAGAACTTTTGTCTGAATAACATCAAATTTTATTTTTTTTTTAAATACAAATCACTCTAAATCATTGATTGAATACATTCATTTATTTTTATTAGCTTTATCTATATTTTTATAGGCGCTAATGAGTTTGGACCTAGCGTCTAATTAAAGACCAGATATTAAAAAAAGTTTAATCAAAGATTAGCTTATAAATTATTTTGGTACGATTTAATTGAATTTTATAAATACATAATAAATTTAAACTTTCTGTGACGACCCTATCTCGATCCATCAAGGAAAAGGAATTCCCATCCTGAAAAGCACATTAAAGGGAACCGAAACCCTAGAAGCCTCAACTTCGCCTCTTTAAAAATTGTCGTTATCATTGTCTCGAGAAACGCACCTTAAAACGCATTCCAAAACGCTACTGAAATCCCGTGAGAACCCGAACCTTTGCGAAAACCCTACGCATCTCTCTTCCTCCTACGAGTCATCACCGCCTCTCCCTCATAGCCGCGAAATTTCACCGCCGTCGCATCTTTCCGAGCCTTCGTCTTTCCTTATCGCCGAGCTTCCTCACCGTCGCGCCTCCCTCTAGGTTTCGTCGCCTCCACTAGTCGTCGCTCGCGAGATCACAAGCCTCGAGGCTCGGATCTCTTCACTGTCGCCGTTTCTCTTCGCGAATCCCGAGACCTAAGAGCCCTTCGTCGCATCGCCTTCGCTCGTGAATCAAGATGCTCGCCGATCTTCTTCGTTGTTGCCCCGTCCTCGAGCATCGGCGCCGACCCCGCTGTTTCGCCGTGAATCGCCGCCGCCAAAAGCTTCTTCGCCGCGAGTCGAGTCGTTGCCGTTGTCGAGGAGATCCGCGAGAATCGCAACGCCGAATTCTCGTCTCCGCGATTCTGTCGTCGGATTTCCGCATTTCCCTGGGTAATCTCGGTAAGTGGAAATTACTATTTTGCCCTTTTGCGGATTTCCATTTTTGGAAACTTTCCAAATATAGCAGGTTTCCATTTTTGGTAAGTTTCCAGATTTGACAGTTCTTATTTCTAGAACTTATTATTTATGGCAGTTTCCATAAATAGTAGGTTTCTTTTTTAGCAAAGTTTCCCTTTTTAGAGAGTTTTCATTTTTGGAAGGTTTCCATTTTAGGAAAGCTGCTATTTTGGGAAAGTTATTATTTTCGACAAGTTCCCGGAATAATACTAATATGCGGTTTCCATGTTTCAGGTCCTGTTCCGGTTCTAGAGCTACGCTAAGTCAATCCGTTCAACCGCGTCTGAAAGATAAGGTGAGGAGCTTTCAGCGCTGGTTTAGCCGTTCGACTAGATTTGGGAATTTCTCCGGTCGAATAGGTTTATCGCGTCTTGCTTGTTAGTCTTGTTTGAGTATCGAGTTAGTCTGCCTGTTGTTGTCAATCTAGGCTAGACATTCGTAGTCTTTTACCTAGGATGTTGCTTGAGATTGGGGATTGTGTCGTGGGAGCACGTGAATGTATGTTACCTCAGGGTGAGGCGCAAGCGGGAAATCCCCTGAGGGTTAAGCGGGATCCCACAGGGGTGGTAACTGGAAATCCCCTCAGGGCTATGCTGGAAATCGTAGACCTCGGGGCATGATCCAGGTCGGAAATTCCCTCAAGGCTAAGCGAGATCCCACAAGTGTGGTAAACAGAAATCCCCTCAGGGCTATGCAGGAAATCGTAGACCTCGGGGCATGATCTAGGGTATTTGATGTGTCATTCTGTGATATTTGTGGCACAATAGGTGTCTTGTTTAGTGTTAAATTCTATTGTATTGTGGTAATCTTTAAGTTTTTTTGTCCGTGTTGCGCGTTTTGCAATCCACCCATCCACCCTCTCGTTGAGTGATTCCCCTATCATCCACCCACTCGTCTCTCCCTCTTTCTTTTTTGTCCTTTTCAGGTGAGCAGAACGATTAGTTGATCGGAGCTGGGATGGAATGGTGTTTGGTTTTCCGAAATCGAGTTTTTATTTAGTTTTCTTAAATTCTTAACTTGGTTTATTTGATTTTCTGATGGATTTAGTTTAGACGAATTTCTGGTTTATTGTTGGATTTGGAAGTTAGACCGATTAGGATTTGGATGACTTGGTTTGGTATTTTTCGGTTAATAAAGTCGGTTATTGGATTTCGTGTTTGGTTATATGTGATATTATGAATAACGGGTTGTGGACACTAGTTGGAAAGGGACGACCATTACACTTTCATTAATAGGTATTTAGAGTTATTTATAGAACTAATTTCTGTAATTTATAACCTATTTTGTTTGATTTTGAAGGTCAATTTTAGTAAAAAAATCGAATTGAATAAGCTAAATAGTGATAATTTTTGAAAAATTAGATTTTAGTGGAAGCTAGTCAGACAACTACCGTTTAACGGATACACGAAAAAGTAATAGACCTAGACAGAGATTACAATAAGCAATCACACTACAAGAAATCTGAGATATCGCGACAACATCTTTAGCCATAAATTAGTCGTAAACGATGTCTTTACGACTAAGTTACGACTAGAACTTGTAATCGGAAATATTTTGTCGTAAAAATAAATAGTCGTAGAATAGTCATAACGAGTCAAGATCACAGGCCACAATGAATGATTTATCGAGAAGCCAAATGGATTGAACCCATCTGTACACAATCCGAGATAAACGTTACGTGGTTCTTCGGAAAACTGGGGATGTTGCTGTTGAAAATATTTCCACTCTGCAGCATCAGACGGATGACTCATTTCTCCCTCGTTCGGCTGGTGCTCGGCATGTCATCTCATTGCCGTTGCAGTTTTCTCGCTTTGATACATTCTCTTTAATCTGTCAGTAATAGGCATATACAACATACGACTAAATGGTACCTTCGTCTTACGTTCTTGCTCGTTTGGCATCCATCTTTCTGAATGACAAAATCGACATTTTTCTAACCCTTCATCTTCTTTTCAGAAGATCATACAATTGTTAACGCAAACATCAATTGCATGACATGGGAGGCCTAAATTGCTCATTAATTTCTCCGTCTCATAATTTGAACGTGTTGCCTGGTTTCCTTCTGGTAAGTATTTAGTAAACATTCCGCACATCGAATCTACTAACCTCTCACTCATATTATGATCTGCTTTATGTTGCATGAGCTCAACAACAAATGATAGTTGTGAGTGACCTTCACTACAACCTTCATATAACGACTTGTTCGCTCCATCTAATAAGTCGTAGAACTTTTTAGAATGATTGCGTACCGGCTCTTCTACATTGTCATAACTACCAACCTCACGATCATGATTGTAATCATAACTCACGTTCTGACGAAATGCATCATTCACCATATCAACATATATATCTTCAACTACATTACCCACTCCTTCAGAATCATCACCTACCCACGTCGTATTTACATAACTCATTCCTAAATCCATATCTACTTCCTCTCCATGGTTATACCAAATATAATAAT
>OVAN01007117.1:0-20174 GCA_900406275.1 Anastatica hierochuntica | reverse complement strand
AAAACCAAATGGATCGCATGCTATCAGAAAACCTTACTCTGCGCTACTTTCTCTAACCATATAAACTCAGAACAGATAGAACATTGTTCCCAAGAATTGCTGCATAACCTCCCAAGCCCATCCATACTCTAAAATCTGAACCTGCAAACTCAGCTTCCATGTTAATAACTCTCTACATTCATTTAAGATGGGCGTGAAACTTTTCACCGAAAAACTCATATTCAGGAAATCAGGCTAGGTATTCAAGGCTTTTAATGGTGAGGCTAGAGTGTTTCGGGTATCAAAAGTTGCTTCAAGATGCAAGACATTATGATAAATCGGGAGAGAAAGAGTATATTGATATCCATGTCCCCTAACTACCCCAGCACAAATAACCAATCAAAAATAACCAAATATGTGCATTCTTTAGGGTGAATCCAATCAACAAAATAATATGCAAATGCTAATTTCTAAACCAGATATGCATAAATTCAAATTAATTTTCGTTTTTTTTATAGAACGAAAATCTAGAAGAAATTAGCATGTTGATGACATTTCTAAACTTTAAATCACCTATACAGCATGAAGAAATGCAACATATCCATCTAAACCACCTAAACACCCAACACCGAGAAATCAGACACTCAGGACTGTGTCTAAACCACCTAAAATGTACAATCCTACCAAAGCAATTAGAAAGATCATGTCTACCCTCTTCTCTCTATTGGTTTTACACATGTGTGCACATAAGATGAAAAAGAAATGCAGGGAGATTAAAGTAGATAAGGTAAGGGTGTGGTGCCAGACTAAAGATGAGTCTGGTCACTCAGGATTACCGAAAAGGATGGTAGAAAAAGAAATGGGATTGTATTTCTGAATGATGGGTTTGATTCCTGATTTTAAGTTTCTGGATCAAAGCATTTAATTTCATTAGTAAGACAAATAAATAGAGTTAAAAACAATTCAGATAAAAGTCTGAGTTTCAGAGATTTCTGATGGGGAGTTTGGTCATGAGTTATTCTGGATTGCCTGCGTTATAAGTCCAAATGAAATTGTTAATGAACATATAAATGAAGTACAATGCGCAGAGATAATAGTCTGAAATCATCATAAAGCATAAACAATTCATAACTGAATAAAAAAAATAAAGTAACTCAAACAACCAAAAAGAAAAAGAAAAACATAGGTAACCTCCCCCAGACTTATTTCATACTGTCTCGGTGGGAATCAAGCCCAAGGAAGGGGTAAGTAGCAAATAAAAAATGAAGCTGAAAAGAAACCGAAGAAAGCGAACTTACCTGAAATCGTGTAATATAGCCACGTAAATGAGACAAGGATCGATCGATCCAGAGACAGGGATCGATCGATCCCTGTCCCTTTGTTTGGTGATCTGTTTCTTGAAATACAAAGGCTAAAAACACGAAAAACATAAAAAGCACCAAAAACCAAAACACTAAAGCAAAAAACACTAGAAAACTAACTAAAATGAAAAAGAAAGATACCTAGTGGGTTGCCTCCCACTCAGCGCTTGTTTAAAGTCACGATCCTGACTGTAGTGCGATCAGACGACAGGTGGATCCTTCAAAAGAATTTGCATTCTCTCGTTGGATGGCTCGTCTGCAATGTATGGCTTGAGTCTCTGGCCATTCATAGTGAATTTCCTCCCATTGTCATCAAGAACAATAGCTCCATACAGTCTAACCTCAACAATCAAGAATGGTCCTGACCAATGCGATTTGAGCTTACCTGGAAATAATCGCAAACGTGAGTTAAACAAGAGTACCTGATTTCCTACAGCAAAATGACGTGAAATGATCCTCCTATCATGGAATTCTTTGGTTCGTTCCTTATAGATCCTTGTGTTCTCATAAGCAATCAATCGAATCTCATCAAATTCATTGAGTTGAATCATTCGCTTCTCAATTGCAGGGTTGATGTCGAAGTTCAACAACTTTGTAGCCCAAAGTACCTGGTACTCGAGCTCAACAGGAAGATGACATGCCTTCCCATACACCAAATGAAATGGTGTAGTGCCTAGTGGTGTCTTATATGCAGTTCTGTACGCCCATAGCGCATCATCAAGCTTCACAGACCAATCCTTTCTAGTCTTGCCTGTAGTCTTTTCCAGGATTCCCTTGATTTCCCTGTTGGAAATCTCAACTTGTCCATTTTTTTGAGGATTATAAGTTGTGGCTACCTTGTGTCTAACTCCATGCTTCTTCAGCAAATTCTCAAACAACTTGTTGATAAAATGGGATCCTCCATCACTTACTACCACTCTTGGCACACCAAAGCAAGGAAAAACCACACATTTGAACATCTTTAAGACCACTTTGGCATCATTAGAGGGGCTGGCCAGCGCCTCAACTCACTTAGAGACATAGTCTNTTGATAAAATGGGATCCTCCATCACTTACTACCACTCTTGGCACACCAAAGCAAGGAAAAACCACACATTTGAACATCTTTAAGACCACTTTGGCATCATTAGAGGGGCTGGCCAGCGCCTCAACTCACTTAGAGACATAGTCTACTGCCACCAAAATGTATTGATTTCCATAAGAAGATGGGAAAGGTCCCATGAAATCAATACCCCATACGTCAAAAACCTCTACTTCTAGGATGAAGTTCTGAGGCATATCATTCCGCTTACTGATGCTGCCTTTCTTCTGACAAGCATCACACTTAGAGACGTAATCAAGGGCGTACTTAAAGAGTGTTGGCCACCAAAAACCTGCCTGCAACGCTTTGGAAACAGTCTTGAAAGTATCAAAGTGTCATGCATACTCAGAACCATAGCAGTGATACGGAATACCTTGAACCTCAGACTCTGGGATGCATTTGCGAAAAAGTCCATCACCACACCTCTTGTAGAGAAAAGGATCATCCGAGAAGAAAATTTTAATATCTCTTAGGAACTTCTTCTTCGCATAACCTGCAAAATTTGGTAGCTCCACGTCTGCACTCAGAAAATTCGCAAAATCTGCAAACCAAGGAATTTCATCGTGAATCTGTCTAATGGCAAAACAATCAACATTATCCATGTATTCCTCCTCCAGCAAGGCAACTATATAGACATTCTACTCAGGGAGACTATCATCGACTGGTGTATTGGCTTCCACTCGCATTCGAGATAAATGGTCTGCAACACCATTCTCGATACCACGCTTATCACGAATCTCCAAATCGAATTCCTGCAGAAACTAAATCCATCGCAACAATCTTGGTTTAGCATATTTCTTAGACATAAGGTACCTCAAAGTTGCATGATCAGTGTGAAAAATGACTTTAGATCCCACTNTAGAAGCTCCTTCTCCATAGTCGCATACTTGATCTGAGTGTCATCAAGTGTTCTGTTGGCATAGTAAATCACATGGAGCTTCTTTTCCTTTCTTTGATCCAACATTGCTCCTACCGCGTAGTCACTAGCGTCACACATCACCTCGAAAGGCAAATCAAGATCTGGTGGCTGCACAATTGGAGCGCTCACTAATGCTTCCTTAATTTTCTGAAAAGCCACAAACAGTCAGTATCAAATTCGAATTTGACATCCTTACAGAGCAATCGAGTCATGGGTCTGGCTATCTTGGAAAAATCCTTGATGAACAGTCTGTAAAATCCTGCATGGCCGGGAAAGCTGCGGACATCCTTGATAGAAGTAGGAGGCTGCAGGCTTGTCCTCACCTCCACCTTAGCCTTGTCAACTTCGATACCCCTCTCAAAGATTCGATGTCCAAGCACAATCCCATCATGCACCCTAAAATGACATTTCTCCCAATTCAAGGCCAAGCGTTTCTCTTCACATCGTTCTAAAACCCTGCAAAGGTTAGACAAGCACTTAGAAAACGAAGAACCATAAACAGAAAAGTCATCCATGAAGACTTCCATGATATCTTCGATCAAATCAGTGAAGATAGACATCATGCATCGCTGGAAAGTCGTTGGGGCATTGCATAATCAAAATGGCATTCTCCGGTAAGCATATGTCCCATATGAACATGTGAATGTAGTCTTTTCCTGGTCTGCCGGATGGATGAAAATTTGAAAGAAACCTGAATAACCATCAAAAAAACAATAATAAGGATGATTAGTAAGTCTTTCCAGCACTTGATCAATAAAAGGAAGTGGAAAGTGATCATTTCTCATGGCAAAATTCAGCTTCCTGTAATCAATGCACATCATGTGTCCTGTGATAGTCCTGGTGGGAATGAGCTCATTCTTCTCATTGGTGATGACAGTAATTCCACCTTTCTTTGGTACAACATGTATCGGACTCACCCATGTGCTGTCAGAAATAGGATAGATGACACCTGCACCCAAAAGTTTCAGAATCTCCTTCTTGACAACCTCCATCAGATTAGAATTGAGTCTCCTTTGATGTTCGATGGAAATCTTGGATTCATCCTCCAAGTGGATCCTAAGCTTGCAGAGATTTGGGCAAATACATGTAATATCATCCAAAGAATATCCCAACGCTTTTCTATGCTTCCTTAACTTCGAAAGAAGCAAGGCAGTCTCAGCATTGTTCAGATTAGCATTGACAATTACAGGATATGTAGAGTTAGGGCCTAATAAAACATACCTTAGTCCTGCAGGTAGTGGTTTGAGCTCGACTTTTGGAGCTTTCAGCTCGCTCCAATCAGCACTCAACTCTCCACTAATGATTTAAATGTCACTGGTGGTGTCTCCTCAAGCTTAATGAATGTGACATGCTTCTCAACAGCAGATGCTGAATCCATCAATTCAGCAACCTCAGAAGTACCTGCATACAAAAACCCATATTCGCTTTCAATTTGAGTTGAAGCTACCTGTAATGGATCCTAAGTGTAGAGCTCTTCAGCGGAGTCCTCGATCACATTAGCAAGTGTATCAACCCAAAATGTGTGTCCATCAATGGTAGGCTTCTTTATAGATTTCTCGATGTTGAACTTCATAGTCAACTTCCCAAGTCAGAGATGTATTTGACCGTTCTGCACATCAATCATGGCTCTAACAGTAGATAAGAATGGTCTTCCAAGGATAATGGGATCCTTGGGTTCTTCTCCAAGCTCCAAGACAACAATGTCGGTGAAAACATATCCCTCTCCAACTCCTACGGGAATGTTATCAAGAACACCTACTTGTCTTCGAATAGACCTATCTGCAAGCACCAAAGACATTCTTGTGGGTTTATAGTTGCTCAAATTCAGATGCTAGAATACCGAGAGTGGCATCACACTAACTACTGACCCCAAATCACAGAGACATCGCTCAAAGGTAAGCGATCCGATCTTGCAAGGCAACATGAAAGGACCTGGATCCTCGCGTTTCTCTGGTGCTATGTTCTGAAGAACCGCGCTACATTCTGCAGTAAGAACTGAAACACCCTGTTCTAATGTCATGCATTCTGAAAGAATCTCCTTCATATACTTCTTAAGAGAAGGTACCATCTTGACTGCTTCTACGAAAGGCAATCGAACATGTAATTCACCAACTAGATTCTTCAGTTTCTGATACTCGCGTTCCTTGATCTTTTGACGAAGTCTGGAAGGATATGGAGGCTTGGGAACATAAGGTGGGGGGTGGAACATACTGATTATCAACCTCATGCGTGTCTGTTTCATCGCGAAAATTCGATACCTTCTCGTCAAGACAGGGATCGATCGATCCAGGGATAGGGATCAATCGATCCTTGTCCCTCTGTACAGAATTTGATACCTTCTTATCAGGATAGGGATCGATCAATCCAGGGAGAGAGATCAATCGATCCTTGTCCCTCTGTCCAGGGGTTGCTTTAGACCCGGATCGATCGATCCGGGGGCACAGATCGATCCATCCATGTCCCTCTGTCCTGGGCGTGTTTTTCGACTCTTTTCCACTTCTCAACGTAATGGCACTGCAATACTCCTTTGGATTCTTATCCAGTTTGCCTGGAATGACACCCGATGGAGTTCTGTTACTCGCATAAGTCTGAGAAACTTGTGTTTCCAGCATTTTCATATGAGTACTCAATGTCTCGAACTTCCCATTGAGATCGTTGTACATATTATCCACCTTTTAATTCAAGTCCACAGAGGACTTTGTCTGTTTCTTCAGGACTTGCTGGACCATTTGTTTCATATCACTATCCTGAGAAGACGCAGAAGACTGTCCTTGGTTCTGATTCTGATACCCCGACTGATAGTTGTTCTTGAATCCTCCTGAACCATACTGTTTCTACTGATAGCCACTGTTTCCGAAGCCACTGTTCTGATTCTTGTTCTAAAATCTAGAGTTGAAGACACTCTGATTCTAATTGTATGGCTTGTTCTGGAACTGGTTTTGTTTGTTGAAACCTCTATTACCGAAGTTTCCTTGACCTCCAATGTAATTCACATATGCTTTTCCACCATTCGGCTCCTCAGAACAGGTTCTTCGTTCTGCTCTCCAACAAAGTTCACTCCCTGTTAATCTCTCCTCATTAGCTCATCGAGCTTTGACTGCAGATCATCAATTCTCTTCGCTTCTGATGCTACAACTCCTCTACCACGATCATAGTCTGATCTTTAATTGGCCTGACTATTCGCCATGTTATTCACCNGTGTCCATAGCATTCTAATACTTCTCCTCAACCCCAATGTAGAAAATGTTGAGGAAATTCCAATCTGAGAACCCATGATGAGGACAATCATTGAGGTATTATCTGAATCTTTCCCAAGCTGCATGGAAACTTTCAGCACCCAATTGGTGAAATCCTGCAATCTTTTTTCGTAGAGACATAGACCTTGATTTCATGAAGAAATGACCGAGGAACGCAGCCTTGATCTTGTCCCATGTCCTCAGAGAATCAAGCTCTAAGCTATTGTACCATCTTGTAGCTTTGTCATTCAGAGAGAAAGTGAACAACCTGCATTTTAGAGCTTCAGCAGGTACTTCGTTGTGCTGGATAGTATAGCAAATGGCTTCAAACCTATCCAGATGGTGCATTGGGTTTTGTGATGGCAACCCATGATAATGATTTTGTTGCCCCAAGTTAATGAGACCAGTCTTAATGATGCAATTCTGCTTAGAAATTTGGGATGATTTTATGCCCCTGATCTTTCTGAACAGAGATCGAATTCTTTGATCTGATTTTCAGTTTGTTTTCTGCAATTTTGTGGAAGAAGAAGAGAGGGATTGATGGTTGGATAGGATTTTTTAGGATCTAGAGAATTAACTCTTTGATGATCTTAAACAGAAAGCGGCCCTTAGAGAATTAACTCTTTGGCGATCAGCTTCTTCTGGATATTACACACCAGAAGATTGTGAATTGAGAAATATGACAAACTCAAATTGACGAAAAAGATGGAGAGAAACTTCTCTTTTCTAGATTAAAACTTCGATTGCTGAAAAGTCTGCAGAATACAAAGCTTAAATAGAAAATCCTTCTAAGGGTTTTTGAAAAACTAAACCTAAAACTAAACCAAGTATCAAAAATAATAAACTAGACAATAACCAGAAATAATGAAAATCCTAATCTATAACCCAATGCTGAAACCGAATTGCTGAAAACCGAGCAATTAACATCTTGGTCGAATCCTTATGGTTTACTTCCTCAATTACTTGGTTTTCGTGATGAGAATGAGTTATAGACAGTCTGGTAATGACCTGATCAAATTCCCTTCATGGATGATTAGAGCTTGAATTCACACGGACAGACTTATCGAATGATCTGAAAGTATGTCGACTTTGAAAATTATAACTATTTCTTCCCAGTATCTTTTCAAGTGATTCTACCTCTCTGTGGTCTTTTTATGGGTTTAGAATCTGAAAAATTCTAGATCATAGCTTGAAACCTTCTGGTTTGGTCTGAACATCCTTTGGAGCGCGTATACGTCCAGATCGCGAACAATCAGATGCGACCAGTTTGCAAAATTCATATCTCTCATGTCTGAAATTTTGTTGTGATATATCTATCATTTAATTATGCTCTGAAGAGTAAGGTTTCCAGACCAATTGAGCTTGTTGCCTAATTCCCTTTGGTTAGAGAGATATGTTCCTCGGAGTGCTCCTACATCAAATATGTTTTCTAGGCAGCTTACTCGGTTTGCTTGTTGTTGGAGAAATGAGTTGGTCAGGATTGCATTACTTGAAATCCGCTTCACTTCAGCTCCATGCTCAATCCATATTGCATCATTCCCTCCTCCTTTAAAAGGATTTGTCCTCGAATCCGGACCCTCTAGAATGAATGAATTGTCTATATTTAGCTTTGATGAGGTTGTCCCTCTTTCCAAGGTGTTGTTTTTGTTGCTGGGCAGACTTGTCATTCCTCCTGGCTCAGAACAAGGTGTTTCAGCCTCTTGATGTTACATAGATGCTCCATGAGACTGTACTTAACCTAAACAATTGGTTGGTTAGATTCTTTACACAAAATTAAATCATAATCTAAACCTGATTTGTAAATTGTTGTCTGTTTCTTTCCATGAGATGTTTCTGGTCTAAAAGCTTCTTCTTCAGACACGTTTTTGATTTGTATTAGATCTCTTATGTCTTGCGGTTCCTTCCCTTGATTCAGCTCGTTGAATTGCTGATTTTCTTCGCAAAGAACAACTACTCTCTGCTCATTCTCTTTGATCTCTTCAATTTCAGCAATGGAGGATGGATTTGGGGCTGAAATCAATTGATTGATGTCCCCTTTGATTTCTCGCAGCCCACTCTCAAATTCGGGCTTAAGCTTCTCTCTTCGTTTGCTTGTTTGGTTGTTCGCAAAAGACGTAGATTATGGCCTTCGCTATTCCTCCTTTTGTTTGCTGATTTTTACATGGCAAAATAATGTGAGGATCTCGTGGTCTCCTTTCTGGTTGCATGATCAGATGGTAGTGACTCTTCAGGAGCTCTAGATCTCAGTCCCTTAATAACTCCAGAAATAATGAATTCCATCTGCGATTCAGTCAACGTCTCAACTAGTGTCTTCTTTCTTTTGCTTAAATCTCCAGCCATGGTTTACCGTGAAGAGATGAATATAGCACTTGAGAAAAACATCAGAAAATTTCGTAGGGTTTAGACAGATAAAACCCGAGAATTTCAGCAGCAATTTTTCGCAGGGATCTCTGATTCAGTTACTTTGATACCACCTGATGCAATTCTGCTTGGGAATTTGGGATGATTTTATGCCCCCTGATCTTTCTAAACAGAGATCGAATTGTTTGATCTGATTTTCAGTTTGTTTTCTGCGGTTTTGTGGAAGAAGAAGAGAGAGATTAATGGTTGGATATGATTGTTTAGGATCTAGAGAATTAACTCTTTGATGATCTTAAACAGAAAGGGGCCCTTAGAGAATTAACTCTTTGGCGATCAGCTTCTTCTGGATATTACACACTAGAAGATTGTGAATTGAGATATGACACACTCAAATTCATGAAAAAGATGGAGAGAAACTTCTCTTTTCTAGATTAAAACTTTGATTGCTGAAAAGTCTGCAGAATACAAAGTCTAAATAGAAAATCCTTCTAAGTGTTTTCGAAAAACTAAACCTAAAACTAAACCAAGTATCAAAAATAATAAATCAGACAATAACCAGAAATAATTAAAATCCTAATCTAAAACACAATGCTTAAACTGAATTGCTGAAAACCGAGCAATGAATATCTAGGTCGAATCCTTATGGTTTGCTTCCTCAATTACTTGGTTTTCTTGATGAGAATGAGTTAGAGACAGTTTGATAATGACCTGGTCGAATTCCCTTACATGGATGATTTGAGCTTGAATTCACACGGACAGACTTGTCGAATAATCTAAAAGTCTGTCGACTTTGAAAATTCATAACTATTTCTTCCCAGCATATTTTCAAGTGATTCTACCTCTCTTTGGTCCTTTGATGGGTTAAGAATCTGAAACAGGCTAGATCATAGCTTGAAACCTTCTGGTTTGGTCAGAACATCATTTGGAGTGCGTATACATCCATATCGCGAACAATCAGATGCCACCAGTTTGCAAAATTCATATCTCTCAGGTCTGAAATGTCGTTGTGATGAATCCAGCATTTAATTATGCTCTGAAGAGTAAGGTTTCCAGAACAATTGAGCTTGCTGCCTAATTTCATTTGGTTAGAGAGATATGTTCCTCGGAGTGCTCCTACGTCAAATTTGTTTTCTAGACTGCTTACTCGGTTTGCTTGTTGTTGGAGAAATGAGATGGTCAAGATTGCATTACTTGAACTCAGATCCACTTCAGCTCCATGCGAAATCCATATTGTATCACTTGATCTCAAAGTCCCTTCTCTCAATGGGAGGCGGACGAATCCCAGCACGATTCGCATAGAAGGCCTCCGGAGTGTCATATTGTGCTAGACTCATCCTCTGTAGAGGTTGATTTGCGCGTTGTTGCCTCTCACCTACAACATTCTGCTAGCCAGCTTGTTGAGCACCATCATAACCACCACCAGCAGCAGGTGGATCATCTGCTGGAATGAGTCGAGGAAAGAGAGGATTTTGATGAACTTGAATGTTGTCACCAATGTTATCACCCATGACTTCAGCAAATTCAAATTTTTCAATAACCTCCAGCAGCTTCTCATTCTTCTTTTGTCTCTCTAGACGCGAAGGTTCAGGTTCGAATTCAGCAAGATTTTCGATCTCTTGGCTTCTAGTATGAGGCATGTTCATGCACCTGAAAGAAAAAAAAACATAGAAGAAAAAGAAGAGATTAAACAAAATAAAGAAAAATGCCTTAGGCACGCAATGATCCTAAGTTCTAAGACTCCCTCTTGGTCTCCAGCAACGGCGCCAGAAAACTTGATAGCTCATGTTTTCGCCCGAGAAAACACTACAAGCGCACAGAAGTACATTGTAGTGGTTCGGGATCGAATCCACAGAGAACAAAGGTAGCACGAAGAAATATAAGATCAAACAGCGAGCTAAAGCTAAAAGATGTCTTTTACGATGATGCAAATATCGAAAAATAAGAAAGCAAAGAAACGCATGCAGCAACGATGGGGTTATAACTCAATCAAAGAAGTGTTGGACATCGGGTATTCTCAGGGGAACAATTCATTGTTGATTCAAATTGTAAAGTAGAGAACAAGTTTTAAACCATCTTGAACTCAAACACTAATTTAGAATTGATCTACTTCCATAGTATCAGCTCCCTATGCAATAGAAATCTCGAGACTAACTTTCGTTGACTCTCAATTCCTAATCATGCATTACTAAGAGGTTTGATATGTTCACAATTCACTTAAACATCAATTTCTATTTGCTTAAGAAGAATTGCTCATCTAAGATTCTTTCAGGCATTTAAACAAATACTTTTCAGGCGTTAAATTACCTAAGTTCAGAAACTAAGTGATCAGTTTAATTTAATGCATTACGAACAATCATAGATGAAGATCCATTAGATTAAGTTCCTAATCATGAAATTCTACATAAAAAATTCATGAATCCCTACGCGAGAACCCTAAACCCAACAATCAGACTACTCACTCATGATAATTACAAAAACACAGATCAAATTCAAGAAAGACATGATTGTATTTAACAAAAACAAGAGTAAAAGGGTTCCGAAAGATTCTCAGATTGAAGTACAAAGATACTTCTTCTCCCTAGGTTACAAAATCAATCTCCGCTCTCTAAAAGTCTGTAAAAGTGCATAATCAGTGGTAAAACACGAGCTTAGGTCTTTGTATCAAAATCTGGTTCGAAATAAATTTGGTTTGGTTCTTCATAAAATCGGTTCGCTAAACAGGACAGTGATCGATTGATTTATAGACATGGATCAATATCCTTGTCCAACTGTCTGGGTATTTTCGCCTTTTCACGAACACTTCCTTCGATGCTTGAAATTCATCCAAAATGCATTTTTCCGCACATTCAAGCTCGATTCCTGTAAAAACAACAAAAAGCACAAATTCGCGCCAAAAAGATCTGAATACATACTAAAAATCAGAAATCAACGCTATGAACTCTAGGTACTGCGTATTTAATCTACTAAATACTAAGAAGTCAGTCAGAAATGTAGCTTCTAATGATGAAATTCTCAGAACACCTATTAGGATACGAGGAAGTCGATGTTTATTGTTTAATTTAATTTATTCTGTCAATGAATAAAAATATTAAATTAAGTTATTATTATTTTAAATACTTTTTTGTATTAGCCACTACTTAATAACAAAATTTTGGGATTGTCACTTTCGAATTGACCTGTCTTTGCTGAAGCTTAATCGGTGTTTCTTGAGCATTCTTCCTCGATAAAAATTCACTCATAGCATGATTCAATTTAACTTCCGCATTCTTCCTCGATAAGAATTCCTTGCCTTCCAAATTAACATAATATCCATGGAAGATCCCTTGATTTCCATTTTGATATGTCCCTTGTGTGTTTCCTCCAAAAAAATATAATCCAAATTCGTGTATATAGATGAAGTTGGAAAGGTTAATTATGTGGGTGAATAAGTATTCACCAAAAATAGATACACTCAACTGCAAGATCACAATATTGTGTAGTATTTAAGGGTCGAAATCCATGATGACTAATCATGCACTACAAATTCACTAGACTTTGAATAAAGCTCAAACAAAAAAATCATTTTAGAGTTTTAGATTTATAAACAAATAAAACAAAATATAAGACACAAAATACTAAATTTAGCGAAGAGAGCTCAATGGATTAAAAGGTTTAGCAATAGGTAAATCTCATGGAAGCATATATCATAGATAATCGATTTTTCGGGAAACATTAAACACCGTTTTTGGACTCAAACCACAAATGTAAACCATCTCCTATTTTCAAGGTTCGAGATTCTATGTATTTAATAACTAGTAGACTCAACTTTCTTATGGCTATTGTAGGAAAAAAAACATGCATTAATTCGTTCGGGATCCAATTATTCACAAACCTATATCGATCCACTTTCTTTGTGTATACCAGTTTTCTCATCAAATACTAGGTCAAGATATTTGACCAAGCCTTTGGAATGTAAATCTACTTAAACTCAGTAAAGAATTGATCAAATTAGCTCACAACATTAAGTTCACGTACAGATGAAGAACCAAACGATTTTCCCTAATTCAATACAATTAACTCTATGGATTAATGAAACCTTTGCTTTCCTACAACCTAACAAATAACTACTCACACATTGAAATATGTGAAAAGAAATCAAAATAAAATGAAAACGTATCAAATTGTATTAGAAATGATATGAGTTTAGAGAACTTCGCTATGTTGATACAAGAGATGAAACCTTCTTCTCTAGGGAAATGTTTGAGATCGAAATCTCCAAGGATAGAGGGATGGATTACGTCTTGTTCTAAGCTATTTTCATGTTATGTAGGGTGGTTCTCCATTTCACAAAAAGCTAAAATCATGTATTTATAAGGTTATGTAAAAAACAGTAGGTTTAGGTCAAGTTGAGGATGAAATATCCGCCAACCGATGGAAGAGTGAGGAAATATCTGTTAGTGTGGTCTTCTTTCCTAAGCCGGTATGGAGCCTCACTTCTGTGCATGCTTTAGCGTCACGCTAGCAAACCAATCTTCAGTAAAATTAAGGTACCTTTTGATCACTGATCCAAATAACTTGAAACGACTTAATTGGGAAAAAGTCAAATTCTAGTTTTTTTCCAAATTTCATCAAAATTTATTGAGGGCAAGGCCTTCATTCTGATTGATATTTCAGATGCTTGGAAACTATTCAGAAACTCGTGCTTGCTCCAATACGCTCCAAAATTCTTGGTTCGACCTGAAATTACTCTAAGCACTACAAATATAAGAAAACTACGATTTTATCAAGAAAAGTATAAAACAACTCATAAAATAAAAAAAATCATAAGGTAAAAACATGAAAAAGTATGGTTATCAATATAAGCTTAGACACCATACCAATTCAAAATCTACAATCCACATGAATAATATGAAATCTCCACTGCATAGTCCTTAAATATTGAGTGTGATGCCTCATTGTGGGAATATCGATCATAGAACAAGCAACTCACACTCAATCAAGTTCCTAGACACATTAGTCCTTCGTCAATCTCTACCCTCATTCTATTCTTTTGCTTTGGAGGATCATTTTCTCTACTTTTTGGGATATCATTTTACTTTTCTATCTGTCGATTTGACAATAAACTTTTTCCTACTTTTCTAGGGTATCATTTTTATTTTATATATCGATATATTTTTCTCTTCTTTTTTTTTCTTTTCCTTCTTTGAAATGAAGCACAAGTGGAATAAGTCTATATGAGCCCAAAGGGTTAGAAATTTTGGTTAAAATAATTGTCCATTTGCTCATTTCATCGAACCTTAAATCCATCTTAAATGAAAGAATTAGTAGAATTGACGGTACTTACTAGAAATGTTTAGTGTCAGGCCTAAGAGAGGAGTCTATCCAAAGTATACAAAATCCCAAGATGAGAAAATTAAGTTCATTTGATGAGGGGTAGCTTTGAATCTCCCAAATATCCAAGGGATATGGTCGTCTCGGTAGATCGATCCGCTAAAGGGCTTTTCATTTAGTCTACTCAAAGCTAAACATTGGAATTGTAGTCACTAGGTCCAGTACAATATGATTAGTTTCCGTAATAAACTTTTGACTCAATAAAATAATTTTAGAAATCCATAAGAAATTACACAAAAGGTTAGGAAAAAACAAATAAATGGTCGTTAGTAACAATAAAAATCCTTCGGTCTTAACTTGCACCGCCTTAGTGCAAAATTGAGCCTTATAAGGTATTAAAATCAACAAGAATGAAGAATTACGGAAGTTTTTCAAAAACACCTGAAGTTTCCCTGATTGGTATGAAGAACATTGTCGTGAGCAGTTGTTTGTTGGCCAAAAGCAATGCATGAGAAATTTCTAGAGCTATATCAAATATTTATCTAAAATACCATATTATATGTACATATACTAAGTTTGAGGGTTTTAGGTTGCACCGTTTGAGAAATAGCTTGAAAATGGGTCATTCAACCGTGAAGTGCGGCTTGAATAGTTGCACTCGAGCATCTTTTGATTTTGACTGGGCATTTTAATGACCATGTCTAAGAGTAAAAATAGATGAGAAAATAAAGTTTCTCAAAACTAACAACCAGGACGTAGGAATAAAAGGTCAAGCGAAAAGATAGGGTTTGCTAGAAAAAGATTCAATTTGATATGAGAGATATCGGAAAAAGAAACGGAATTTAATATTTTACATACATATGCATCATTTGGATCGACATGTTTAGATTCACCGTTTGGAAGGATAACACGGACAGTCGTTACGGATGACAAACACACTTTGGAAGGATACTACGGATGGCAATACGAATAATTATACAGATTGTATCTACGTTGGGATGAGTTAAGGAAACCAAAGATGAGGAATTGATCTAAAAGGATTCCCAAAGCTTTTTAAAGACAAATTAAGCATTTTGGAGCCAGGGAATCAATGGTCAAGAAGGAGTCACGTGGAGGGCTAGGTTGCGCCACATGTCATCAAAATCAACCAATGGGGTAAGGCCATGGGTCCAAGGGGACAAGATCCTAAAAATTAGGGGATGTTTCTTTAGTCATACTGATGCAGGATCAAAAGACGGAATGCGAAGATTCGACACAGATACTCCGAAGATATCCTTATTTAGTTGCCAATAAATCGAGAAATATTCCTTACACATATTTTTTTGTCAACCACTAAAGAGACCAAGAGAAGGGGTATCAAGGATAGAATGTAGGTCACTAGGAGGACAATATAAATCAAGCAAATATATGGAACTAACAAGAAGAATCCGAAAATGTCTCATCTTGTCTCTTTAGAGTTTTGGTGGCAAAGGATGAATGGAGAACCATGTCCCTCATATGGAGGAAAAATTAATCAGCTAAAGAGGAGGGTGAGAACTTACTGTAGTAGTTTGAGCAAGTGGCAAAGAGGAGAAAACTTAGGTTTACAAATGACGAAGCTACACCTAAGAAGAGAAAGTTGCTTTAGCTGTTTCTTGTGGTGAATGGGTTGTGGTATTTTTTGCATAGCAAACATTCTACAGCTGTAGGAGGATGCTAGGGAGAACAGGGAGTAGCCAAGAGATGTGTCATTAAAGGGAAGGAACCGAATTCCACATGTGTGAGCTACGATCGAGAAAGAGAAAGGTAGCCTAGGAATGTGTTTTGTTGCGAATGGTTTACCATGTTTCTTCCATGGGAAAACAAGGCTGTAAGAGAGTCATCATGGTGATGGACTTCATTCACTTGGAAGTGAAAGGATTTGTTGACCCCGACGGTTCAATGACGACAATTTGATGGGTATGACCATGTGCTGCGACGGATGCCATGTAGATGTCATTTTCCGCTATCTTAGCTGCCTTTGTGTCATCTCCTCATTGCATTGTGGTGCCGATAAAAGGAGGAGAAGGTTAAGGGAAGAAGGGAGTCTTTATGCTTCTTCTTCTTCCTTAAAAGTTTGATTTCTCTCTTCTTCTTTCTTAGTAACGTTAATGAGAGTTTGAGTCTGTTAGGGGAGTGTTAGAGAAGTTTAGGAAGAGGAGTGGAAAGATATAGAGATACTATAAGATGGCTTTATCCTTACTGAAGGGAGAATCGATGGTATAAGGTGAACGGTTTATGTTTTTTCTTGAAACAGTGTAAGTACTCATATCCTAAAAGATTTTTGTCTAAGTGTAGGAAAGTAGCTGGATCACTAGTGGAGGACCATTCATACGACCTTGTTAAAGTGAATTTGGGGCGTGTGGTTTCCTTGTGTAAATTGCAGGTGAAAAGTAGATTATGTTAGGTTAGGCTTGTTCGTTGGATGATCATGCCAAAGAGAACCTGGTGTGAGAAATGAAGTTGTGGAAAGGAGAATCCTGAAGCGTAGGTAGCTTTTTAATCTTTTAGGTTTATATGCATGCATGAGTTTACATGCATGCATGAGTTTATGCATGTAATAGTGTTAGGCTACCTAATTAGAGTTACTGTAGAGTTTTGGGTTCCACTAGGTTAGTCGTAGTTTTTGGTGTTAGGATGCATGCTATATTGGGTGATTTGAATGCTTATGTTTCCTAAGTTCATCTTAGATTATGAGTGAATTGCGTGCTTTGAGTGTTCGAGGATGCATGGTAGATTGTGTGAATTTGTATGCATGTGTAGAGATACTAGCATGATAGTTTTCGTACTATGGAGGTAGTAGTAATCTATTGTGGTGTTGTGGTATATAACTTACAGTTGTCTAGCTTAAGGGTACGCATAGATTTAGTTGATGCAAGTTAGGGTTAAGCTTAGCCATTTCCATGAAGGGTATCCTAGAGTGGTGGACTAATGTGGTGGGGGAACCCATTAAGTCCAGTTTAGGGTGTGGAACCAGGATCATAGTGGCAGCATATGGTTGGGTGATCTTTGCTCTTATGATCGCTGGGTGGCAGGTGCATTCTCTAGCCTGCATATCAAAGACTACGTGTGGAGATGAGACTTGGTGAGACTAGGGTAGCGCCTTGTTAGCCCAGGGAAAAGTGTTGAGATGTAACCCGACCATGTGTAGCTTACCAAGAGTGCATCGTTGAGACAAAACTTGTAGGGCTCAAGATGAAGTTTTGTACCGTGTGAGTTTTGTGCTAGCGGTCTCAGGTGTTTACAAAATTGAGGAAATGATGCATACGAAATGGTGATATCACCAGTTAAGGCACACCGTGAGGGGATCCCTAATGTTAGCGTGAGTGGGAAGTGTCTCAAAGTCTAATAATGTGGAATGTTTGGATGTGTTCCCGAGTTTAGATTGAGTCTAGATTGAGTTAAGTTGTTTGGAGTCTTCCGTTGTTGGATATCTATAGTAGTTTAGATTGCACGGTGTTGTGTGTTTATCTTGTTAGCAATATAGCTAGCTTGCTTGCTTGGTTTTGTGTTTGATTTCTTGTTTTGTTTGTCAAGTGTTCCCTTACACTTGTGGTTTGACCATGGGGTTGGGATTTTGGGTTCTTAGTGGGTCCTGAATTCACTTAGTAACATTAGGTCACTTACAATCGTTATTTTCCTTGCAGATAATTTTAGCGGTTACGCCGTACTCAGGGTAGCGGACGTGCGGTAGAGTAGATTTAGTGGTGTGGTTTGCAAGGCAAAAGAGTCGTATGTTGTATTTTCCGTTTTTATGTTTTGACTCGATGGTTTTTTATAGATACCCGACTGTAAAACTTTTGTTTGCAGAACTTTGCCGTTTTTGGCTTGTTAATAGATAAAAATGCATGTTTTATAAAAATCCATCAGTATTGTAGTATAATTTTCTTAGCCGGACAATCACAACTCTCGACCTCAAAACGTGTTGGCAAGCCTTAGCTTGTGGCCGAGAGGACTGATGGGTTTCTTGGCTGGATTGACTTAGTATTTGAATTCATTTTAAAGATTCAACTAAATCGGCCATGACATCCGTCTGAATGTGACATCTCTAGACCGTTCTGGTTTGTCCGGCCAAATACTGTTCAAGAGTGTTACAAGCATGGTATAATCTTTTCAGGCAGAAATTTCTGTCGTACAAACTTGGTCAGTGAATGTTTGATTTGGTGGCATGGTTGCTAAAGAATTTCTTGATTTGGCTTGGCCAAAGTTACTTATAGCCTTGTGTCGGTGTTCAGATCAAAACTCGACATTTTGAAATGTCTCTAGGTTGTTCTCCTTATTATAGTCAATTTATCCGGACATTTTTATGGTAGGCTTTGATTCGCTTAGCGGAATATCTTTTTGAAGAGTTGGCCCAGTGATTACCTAGCCAAATGAAGTGTCCTCGGGATGCGCTATGGTTGGATCTGTGTTAGCTTGAGACTTAGTAATGGTCAAGTCAATGCCATGTTCGGATGTGGAAGAGAAACTAACCGAATTGGAATGGATGATGTTCGGCCAAGAAAAATGTGAATGAGGCACGGTGGATGGTAATATTGGCCACATGAGTATTCATACTGGTTGGAAGGCATGGATTGGCGCATGACCTGTGGAAAGATTGAAGTTCATTGTGTGGTTGGTATATGGACATAGCATGTAATAACCCCGAATAAGACTTAAGACACGGACGAATCCACAAAATGATGTTGTGCGATTGTTTTTGCAAACAAAAGACAACGAAGCTTTAAAATTTATAAGCCCGTTTCCTAATAATCACACAATCCGCAAGTGCACGGATTTGCTATTATAGTACTTTGGGGTCGTACCACAAGGAGCAAACCTTAGCTAGATAAGTTCAAACTTTAAGAATACACAACCGTTCTTAATCTAAGCGAATAGGGAAAGGGGTTTTGAAGAAAATCAAATCAAGCATGCATAAGTAGACAAGGAAAGTAAAGCATAAAAGTAAAGCATAAAGTAAAGAATAAACTAAAGCATAAAGTGAAGCATAAAGTAAAGCATAAGGTAAAGCATAAGTAGAAACTATAATAAACAAGCAAGTAAAGGCGAATATATAGAGATGGATCTTGGGAAATGGTCATTGATTTGATCCGATTTAGTAGCTAGGTAATGGTGTAGCAAGAGAAATCAACAAGAACTCAATCTCACGACTATGAGTAATTGCTTGAACTAATACAACTCTCATGGCTAAAAATCATATTTGCAAACTAACACATTTCACTCAGCTCTCATTTGTTGTGATCATTTAGCAAGCAATCATTAAGGATCATTCCACTTTGTCACCAAACTCCCTAGCTATCAACTCTCATTGGCTAAGCTAAGTTGGGCATACTTTAGGCTCTCTTAGACATTTCATCGAACACCTCTCGGGCGTGAAATGTATACATGTCAAGATCTAGTTTTTATCCTAGATCTAGCATTAAGAACATCTAAACCATAGAGATCTAAGTCCTATCTATCAATAAATACCATTTCCTAACCACAAATCATCTCAAATCTACCATTCTCAAAATCCAAGAAAAAACTACTCACACATCATATGAGAGAAGAGAGAAGAGATGAGAAACATAAGCATGATATAATAGATCAAAGATTTGAGAGACAAAGTGTTAAAGAGAGACTCTTGATCTTAAAGATCAAGACAATCAACTTAGAACATAAATAAAAGTGTTGGAAAGTTGAGAAAAGAGTAGTGGATCTGTTCTTGGAGGCTAAGAGGGGGTATATATTCTAAAGGAAGGAGTGAGGAAGCCCTAAAAAGGGTCTTTTCTCNTATTTCGGACCGTAACCGTTACGTTTTCAAACCGTAACCAGACCGTAACCGTATGAAACGGTTACAACTGTAACCGTCAACTGTGAAAATATATTAGTTATGGTTAAACGTAATTTTTAACCGTAACCGTATTTAA
>OVAN01007116.1:8616-20177 GCA_900406275.1 Anastatica hierochuntica | reverse complement strand
GGCAAAACCGTTGAGATTTCGGGAAACTCTGGAGACGGTGGACGAGGCAAACTAGTAGATCATTTCCTAAAATATAAACTCGTAGAACCGCAAGATCCAAACTTTATACAGAGCTAAAAGTTTCATTAGTTGCTGCTGCCAGAAGCAGGAGCAGGCCAATGAGGAGGAAGGCGATCGGAAACAGGCAAATTAGTAGGCGAAGGCATGGTTCGGACATTGATATCGATAGGATACAATCGGTACTCAATGTCAAGCTCTCTGCAAATCTTGGCAATCTCTTCGACAAGTTGAGATCTTCGAGCCCATTTCTCTCCCATGTCTTGATGATTCATTCGATGCGTTAGCCAAACCGCGATCCTCACGCTGTTTAGTGACTCCATGTCTTTGAATATTATCATCGGTGATGGATACCAATGATCCTTCTTCCCTTCAATGTAGCTTATGATTCTCTGCTTGATGAGGACGATTTTCTCGGTTGGAGTAGTAATATGGATGGAGAATTCAATTCCATCTCCCATATCGGGGCTACGGAAATAGTTTCCGATGGATTTCATCCAGAGAAGACTGTTCGGATACACGATTTTCTGGTTGTCAAACCTCAAGAACACGGTTGTTAATATGTTCATCTCTTCCACAACCATCTGGAGAAAGCAAAAAAGAGTTGTGTTTTAGTGTTTACAATACCGAAAACGCGAGAGTTTTGTTTAGTTTTACCTGGACACCATCAATTTCGCATCGATCTCCTACATCAAAGGGATGTATAACAAACAAGTAGATGATAGATTCGAATACTATCTTGCACATGTTTCCGAATATGAATGCAACAACCACGATTTGCGAGCTCATGACAACGAGGAACTTGGTTGAAGTGATTCCAAGTATGATAAGCCAAATTACGAGTATGATGATCCCAACTACGATGTTCACCATCTTGTGAAGCCTGTTCACTGCTGTTTTCGTGTCGTTTAGTGTCAATGCAAGAGCTCTCCTCTCTCTGAAAGCATTCACCTGTACAAAATTCATTAAAATCCGAATACTAGAGTGTAAATTTCATTAACTAAACTTCTTACCACCCAGTTTTTAAGAGATGATTTGCTGATCCGATTCGTCTCTGATGCTCCTTCAAAGAGACTTAAAGTCTTTAAAGCTTCATCTTCTGGCAGAAACCGCGAAATGTCTTTCAAGTAGATGAATCTAAATACGAAAAATGTGCAAATGTTATCCATAGTGTGATGTTGTTTAAGGATGTAAAAGTGAAAGATGATTGATACTTACTTTGATCCCGGCTTAGCAACATTATGAAAGATCTTTCGTGCAGCGAGCTTAGCCTCAAACTCACTTCTGATTTGATGTCCTTTATCATCATCAAGTTTAGGATCTTGTAGCTGTTCATCTAAAGTAGTGAGTGATCCATGTCTGATTATATTCATCAGCCTCTTCATTTTCCAAGCTGAAACATTCTTCGGATTCAACTTATGAAGACTATCAATCGTAATCCCTTTGTTATCTCCTCCTCCTCCTCCTCCTCGCTGAGAAAGAACACGAGAGATCAACGGTTTTTTCGGACTTTTCTGGGCCCCTGAAGTAACCTCAACACCACCAGGATTCTGAAACTTCTTAACCTCGATGCTAATTCGCTCTTCTTCTTCCTCATTTCTTTGAATCTCAACCAAAGGAGGACCCGAAAGCGTCTCAATCACATACTGAGTAAACAAAGACTCTTGAATCCTATCGAAGTAAGTACTCATATGAAACGAAGAAGCAAGAACCTTAACCAAAAGCGTCTTCACAAGCCACAACAAGAAACCAACCAACAAACACACAAAGATCTTAGTCACAACCCGAAGCGCCTTAGTGTTAGCCGCTTTCGCCACTTTATCATCAAACAAGAAGTGCCAAGCAAGGAGAACTAGTCCTAACCATAAGCAATTCTCCACTGCTTTCCTTATACCGTAAACGAAATAGAGAACTCTTTTCCTCAAAAGAAAGTTCCTTTCGACGAAGAAGACGACTATCTTCACAATCCAACTCGATACTAATCTACCACAGATCAATACTAAAACCATTGATAACCATTTCCATAGATGAAGCTCCCATAGTACCTTCTTACGCAAGTAAGGTATCGCAAGTGTACAAACTAAAGCAGCTATGATCATAATCAAACTTAACCATTCCAATACAATCCATAGACTAAGTTTATCTTTCTTATACTCTTCTGGTAAATCTTCTTCTGCAAATGGATCATCTTCTTCTTCCTCTCCTTGAGTTTTAGGGCTTTTTACAAAAAACCCTGATTTCATCTGACCCGACTTGGGGATTCGACCCGATTTCGTCTCCGTCGTCTGCGGCGGCGGCGGAAACGGCGGATTTGGTGTTGGTGGATCCGAAAGCCGTGACCTTGTTCTCATCTTAAGCAAATTGCTAGTGTTTCTCTGTATCGGAGCGTTTCCACTACACTTAACAACTTCTCCTCCTCCTCCTCCGTCGCCGTTGTTGCCGCGGCTCTGACGTCTTCCCACGGTGATGGGTTTGTCGCTAGCTCCAGCAGAAGACGCTTTCGCCGGAGATTCCGAAACCGGAGTTAAACCAAGCTCCTCCATACCTAACTCCATATCGAGACAAATATCGCCGGAAGCTTTCTGTTTATGAAGAAACTGACCAATAAGCTTCGTCGTTGCATCTTCGCCGCCGCGTCGGAATTCAAAAGCATCTTTCTCCTCGTCCTCCTCCTCCGTTGATCTCTCGTCAACATCAGCCGCCGCATTAATCCCTTTATGGAGGTTACCTTCTCCATCAGTCCAAAAATCGTAACTTCCGTCTCTCCATATACCGGAGACTCCATTATCGCCGCTTCCGTCGTTATCACCGTTGATTTTAACGATAACTTCTCGCCGGTCAACTGAATCAACGGCCATGATTCACTGAAACAAACACTAAACAGAGAAAAGCCGAAGAAGAGAAAACGCTTTTTATTCGAGAGCGTTCAAAGCTGGTGATGACTGAGAGAGAAAGAGAGTCTTATATTAAGGTATGACACGTGTCAACCAATCGCAACCGCACAACAAATCATCAAACCGCCTATGAAGAATCTAATCGAATTTTTTTAAATTTCGTAAATGAAATATTTGTTTTAAGATCACTTCCTTTTGTGGATAATTTAAAAATATTTTCGTAAGAACAGAATTTTTAAAAAAATACTTTGCCATATTTAAAGAGGTTTGAGTTAAGAAATAAACGCGGGAAATAGCGTTTTGCGGCGGGTGTAAGATTCGCGCGTTTTGAGAAAACGCGCGTGTCTTGTTTTGTCAGCTGTTTATTGGATATCGCAAAAGCCCATGGGCCCATTATCGTATCGTTTTATTACTGGACCACAGTTTCGTCTCGTAGAAGCAACGCTTTGTGTAATTTGTCTTCATGTTTTTTTATTCTGTAACGCTCTCTACTAAAATATATTAAAGAGTCTCGTTACATCATCACACTCGAATACTAGAGACTTCGAAATTTTAAAAACATTATCTTTATCATTATGTGTAACGCAAACATTAGACTAGTGTGTGTATTTACACATAATTAGAATATAAAAGAAGATTGTTGACAACATCAATAGATTTAAACTTTGAGAGAGTTTCTACTTACTTGATCCAATTCTGAAGTATAAACTGTTGCATCAAAATGGCTACGATACTTCCCAAGCTTATGTTGATCACGTTTACTACATCATTGTTTAGCTAGCAAAATAGAAAAGATAAAGAGAATGTAAGAAACAAGAACTCAAATAAAGTTATGTTATCATGATGCATCAGTCTTTGCTGCTAGAACCAGACGTTATGTTCATATCATTTTCTTCTATCGACCATAAGTAAGAAAGAAACAAAGAAATTGAAGTGAATGTTACCCATTTGAATCCTTCTTTGTCTTGATAAGATGCACCTATTATGCTTTCTCCGAGATTAGCAATCTGAGAAGCTAATACACATACAGCTGCTTCCGCAGGAGTTATCTGCGTTCAAGAGAACAAAAGAGAAAAGAAACTTGCGATCATACAATGATTCCGAGTAATGTTTCCACGAATATATATCACGTTAATGTGCCATCCCAAGTCTACGACACTTACTATATGTGCAAATTTAGTAATGCGCACTCTAATTTATGGTTACTTTACTTTCATTTAGCGGTCTTTCTTTGGTACTAAGATAAGGCAGTCCATATTAACAACAAATCAAGTTTAAATATGTAACCAAGACATCCCTAACAACATAAAAACGAAGTGGAAATGGAATTTTATGATGTTTCCATGTTCGTCGACAAGAATATCCAATAACATTAAGTACCTGACCCAGGAAGCAGCCAATGGAGGCAAGAAAAAACGATGCTAAAAGTCCAGCCAATGTTCCTTCAATACTCATAGCCCCCTCGGTCCCTCTTGGTACAATCTTAAACGTTGTGGCTAAATACCTGCAGAATTTTTTCACCAGTTAGTAATACGAGAAAATTGCATGGAGATAATTTCCGCAGTCAATTTGACATTACAGTACCATACTCACGTTGTTTTTCCATAAGCTTTCCCTATCTCGCTCGAGACTGTATCAGACACTTTAGTACAGAAACTTGAAACGAAACCAAGCCGGAAAAGCTGAGAAAAAGCTGCTCCTCCCACTTGATATATCGAAAGAAATGCACAGACACAACCAGCAGCACTTGAACCAATCACACTACGCGGTCCTCTTCTACCTTTTCTCTTCTCGGCCACTCCTCGTGCTTCCTTTTCCGACATTTTAACCTTTGTCGCCGCTGTTCCCTGTCACATTGTACATCATCTAAACCAAATTCAAACTCCAGAATCAATTGCAAATCGAATGTTTCACTTTCTAGCTCTCTCATATTGAACTACGAATTATCGCAATTTCGAGCATTATGATGAGACGAACTAGATTCTTAATCTCAACATTTCAATCTACAAAGCTCTTCCTAACAATTACGGATTCAAAAAGTGATTCAAGATCTCTAAAGCAACTACTAAATTCATCTAAAACCTAAGAACATTCTTCATTCAAATTCTCGAAACCTTAATCAGAGATCACAGACTTCTACATTTCCAGAGTCAGTGACAAGTACACTTACTATGACGAAGTAAGCAGCTACTAAGAGGAAACCAGCAGAGCCATAAGCTCGCCACGTTAAAGTACCGAGCAAAAACGCGGCGGCGATTCCGGAAACGGACAATCCGGTGACGAGAAGCGGTGAACCGAGAACGAAAATCAATAAATTGTTAGCGACGGCGGATTTCCAAGTAGGCGACGCAGATTGTATCAGTTTCATCGCTTCCGTCACCACTCCTTCCACCGACGTAGCCGCCATAGCACCGTCGAATCTACTTCCCGGCGATTTCAGATTCCGATTCCCAAATCGAAAGGATCTCGCAAATGGAGATGAAGAAGAAGAAGAAGAAAATCTGGAGAATTTTGGGAATCTCGAAGGTGAAACTGATCTAGAATTTAAAAGTAACGTTGACGAAATCGACGCCATTGACACTTTGCTTCCTCTCGAAGACCACAGAGCAAAAAAAATTATTAAAAAAAAAATCACCATTTTTGTGCTGGATCCGGAGCTCCGAATAAACCGGATTCTTAACCCGGTTTATATTATCTTTCTGGTCCTAGAAATAAGCTTATTTACAGTTATGCCACCGTTTTGTGCTGGATCCGGAGCTTTGAACAAACCGGATCTTAAACCCGGTTTATATTATCTTTCTACCCCTAGAAATGAGCTTATTTACAGTTATGCCATCATTGTTATTTTTACTGAAGAACCCAACCTTATCCGAGAAAATCGAAAGAAGCTGAAGAAATTGCAGAGAAGAGAAAACGAAAAAATGGCGATTCTCTGCTCGTCGTCGACGGTGATACTCCCTTCTTCTTCGGTGAAACTCTCTGGAAGTGAGAGAAGGTCTCCATTTCTAGGATTCTCTTTAATGGCTATCTCGAAGCCATCGGTACGAGTAAACACTAAAAGAGGATTACAAGTGAAGTGTGAAGCGGAGCAAACGACTACGACTTCTCTTGTTCCGGCGAATCAGCGATGGATGTTCGACGAAGAAGAAGCTAATGGCCCTGTAACGATTAAAATCTCTCTCTCTTTCTCTCTTTGAGTTTTGAGTATTCACTATCTCAGGAACTTGAATCACTATTTCATGGCAGTTTGTGGAAGTTTCTAGCAATTTTAAGCTAATGGGTTTGAAAAAGATTGTAACTTTTGCTTCTGGGTTTAAGTAAAAATGTGAACTTTTTAGTGAGTTCTCATGAAAAATTTCAGGCAAATGGGGTTGAAAAAGATTGTAACTTTCTATCTGAATTAGTCAAATGGGTTCTTGTGAAGCTATTTGACTTGTGCTTGTAGCTTTTGGTTTGAGAGTATCAGTATGATTTTTGCAGGATATTTGGAATACGACATGGTATCCAAAAGCTTCAGACCATGTGAATACTGACAAGCCATGGTATGTGGTTGATGCAACTGATAAGATTCTTGGTAGATTGGCGTCAACGATTGCTAATCATATCCGTGGAAAGAACCTTGCCTCTTACACTCCTAGTGTCGATATGGGTGCCTTTGTAATTGTGGTATGAGAGCTTCTTAAGTTAATTTTCTTGTCTAAAATGAAGCCATAGGATGTGTTGCTTATTGAAAATATGATCTTGTTTAGTATGATGGAGCCATTGATGCGTTGCTTGTAATTTTTCACTTACACTAAAGTCTATAAAGCTTTCGTTTATGTAAGTTTTTCTTTTGGGCGTTTGATTGTTTTGGTTAAGGTGAATGCTGAGAAAGTTGCTGTATCGGGAAAGAAGAGGAACCAAAAGCTGTACAGGAGACATTCAGGACGACCTGGTGGTATGACAGTAGAAACATTTGATCAATTGCAGCAGAGGATTCCGGAAAGAATCATCGAGCATGCTGTTCGCGGAATGCTTCCAAAGGGACGGGTGAGACATATAATTCTTTGCTCTTTATCAGTTTCTCTTCTGGTCTAGCTTTGGATGTTGGCATAATTTGATTACTTACTCACTTTTACGTGGCCTTCGCTACTTTGTGGCAGCTCGGGAGAGCTTTATTCAATCACCTGAAGGTGTACAAAGGCCCGGACCATCCCCACGAGGCACAGAAGCCGCTTGACCTGCCTATCAGGGATAAGAGAATACAAAAGCAAAAATAGAAACACCACGGAACATCGACCAAGCTCCATTGTTACCTCCGTGACCAAGCAAAGCGCATAGAGTTTTTTTTCCGTCTCGGTTTATGTAGTTTCTTCATCTCAAAAACCAGAGGATGCTTTTCAAATTCTTGTGTTCCATTTCTTGCTTCTATCAACTCTATGCTATAAAGTGAAATATTTTTCATTGTTTAGCAAAAACTTCCACAATGAAGTTACAAATGCAAAGACAAATCCTAATGCTTAAGGCCTTGATTCTCTCTCAGCTGCTAAATACAGTCATTGCCTGACAAAGCAGCCGAAAGCCTTTCATCATCGTCTTCGAGTTCACGAGAAAGCACCCGGAACAGAAGCTCTGAATTGCATCTGTCCCATATGAGTCCAACCTTGTCTCCTATCTTCAAACCTCTCCTGTTGACAAAGTCTTTGATCCAGCCATTCTTTAGACAGTAATAGCCATGGTTCGTCTTTGAACCGATCAGAAGCATCTCGTGCGTAGTGTTCCTCTCGGTGTCGCACACATTAACCTTCATTCCTTGGCCCTGTCGAAGTTTGTCACTTTGGTCATTTTCAGAGAGAAATGTCAGAATGTTGCTCTCAACAATGGCGTTTTTCAGATAAAGGTGCCCTTGTATGTCCTTCTTTGTCAAAATCTTTGCGATGATCCATGGATCAGTGATGAAGACTCTGTTCCACATCTCCTTTTCTTCTTGCTCTCTGAGAATCCTCTTCTTCTTAAGCTCATTGACCATTTGTTGTATTGCTTCGTTTCTTGGAGCCAAAGGCCATGTCTTGTCGTACAAACAGAGAGTCGTGGAGACGAAACGCTTCTTGTGGTCTTCCGAGCAAGTAGTTTTCTTCGATTCTTCGTCTGTGTTCATCGGAAAAGCAGAGGAGAGAGACATTTCCACCTCCTTGGATGGCAAGAAAATGTACTCTTTAGGGTTCTCTCTTGGCTCTTGCCTCATTGTAGTGTCACTCTTCTTCTCCGGAGTCATATAAACGCCGAAGAGAAGCAAACCCGAAGAGTCTTGATCAGCGGCTTTTCGCGGTTGTTGGCTCGTACTCGTGTGAATCTTCTTAGCCGGAGATATACAAACGCCGGAGGAAAGAACCTCTGTTTCTTTGGATGGTAAGATCAGAGAAGAGTCCTGAGTGGTCTCCTGCGGTTGTTGGCTCGTAAGCTTCTTCTCCGGAGCTATGGTAACTTCGGAGAAAGTCACCTCTGTTTCAGGCCCATGTTTGCTCGTACTCGGACGAATCTTCTTCGCCGGAAGTTTGGTAACATCGGAGAAAGACACCTCTTTTTCGCTGGATCGCGTCACCTCTGTTTCACGCGGATGTTGGCTCGTACTCGGACGAATCCTCTTCGCCGGAGCTTTGGTAACGTCAGAGAAAGAAGCCCCTGTTTCGCGCGGCTGTTGGCTCGTACTTGGACGAATCTTCTTCGCCGGAGCTTTGGTGACGTCGGAGAAAGGCACCTCTGTTTCACTAGATGGCGATAAAGAATACTCTTCTTGAGCAGTCTCTCGCGGTTGTTGGCTCGTACTTCGATAAATCTTCTTCGCCGGAGCTTTGTTAACGTCAGAGAAATCTTCTCCGGTGATCTCTCGCGGTTGTTGGCTCGTAATCCTACGAAGCTTCTTCGCCGGAGGTATGCAAGCGTCGGAGAAAAGCATCTCTGTTTCGTCGGAGGGAGATAAAGAAAACTCTTCCAAAATAGCCTCTAGCGATTGTTGGCTCGTACTCCTCCGAAACCTCGCCGGACGTATGCGACGGCCGGAGAACAACGTCTCTGTTTTGTAAGTCTCTCGCGGCTGTTGTTGGCTCTTACTCGTAAGTCGACCGCCGGAGAAAGACATCTCTGTTTCGTTTGATAAAGAAAACTCTTCTTGGCTTTATACTAAACTTCTCTTCTTGTAGTTTTTGGTAGAGAATATAATATGATTTTACATCAAAGTTTTCATAAAATGTTTTACTAACATAAGCAAAAAAACAATCACCGTCTAACGATATCTCTATAGCTTTTTAGGGTTCTTATGATCTACAGAAGCAGAAGAAAGCACACTAAAATGGAGTTTATAATCACCAACATTCCAAAAGAATCCTACTTTGGCTCCTTTCTTCAAGTTTCTTCTCTGGACAAACTTTTTAACCCAACCACCGATGAGAACATAGCTTCCTGTTGAATTGACCCATCTCCTCAAGACCAAATCGTGCTCTGTGTCCGTGTCGTGGTCGTGGACTTTAACCTTGACTCCATTATCTGCTTGTATTGTTCCTTTGTCAGCTTCTGATAGATGACTCAAGATGTGGCTTTCCACTTGGTTTGCAGCCAACCTAAGTCGGCTTTGACCACGGCTGACATCGCTTGCGGTTAGTACTCCCTTTACGGTACATGGAAAGGTGTTGACATTTGAGAGATTCTTCATCTTCTTGATCTTTCTTGCATCTCCTGTAAGCTCTTCTCTAGGTCTTTTGAATGATTGTTTGTTGATCAAGCAACCTTGTTTTTCGTTCCTTGGTATACAAGTAACCTTGGGATAACAGTGAGTAGCAGAGGCGAAACCCTCCTCGTCTCTGTATCGGTCTTCTTCTTCTTCTAGCTGTTTAGAGAGATTCATCTCCTTAAACTTTCTTCTTTGTTGTTTGGTTGATTCTTCGTTTCTTGCGGGACAAGTAACCTTGGAGTAATCAGGGTTTCCACAAGGCCATGTCTCGTCAAACAAACACAGAGTCGTGGAGACTAAACCCTTTTCATGGTTGTTGAAGCAATTAGTCTTCTTCTTCAAAGCTTCCTCTGTATTCTTCGAAAAAACAGAGGAGAGAGACGACTCTTCCATTTCAGTTTCTTTGCTCGTACTTTTCGCCGGAGATATATGAACGCCGGTGAGAGGAATCTGTTTGCTTGACACTTCATCTCTTCGAGCGAAAGGCCAAGTCTCATCGTACAAACAGAGAGTCGTAGAGACGAAACCATTTTCGTCATGGTCTTCCAAGGAAGTATTCTTCTTCAAATCTTCGTCTATGTTCACCGGAAAAGCATAGGAAGGAGAAGTTTCCATTTCCTTGTGTGGCAAGAAAACGTAACCTCTAGGGTTCTCTCTCGGTTCTTGCCTCATTGTCGTCTCGCTCTTCTTCTCCGGAGTCATATAAACGCAGAAGAGAAGCAAACCCGAAGAGTCTTGATCAATGGTCTCTTGCGGATGTTGGCTCGTACTCGTCTGAATCTTCTTAGCCGGAAATTTAGAAACGCCGAAGAGAAGAACCTCTGTTTCTTTGGAAGGTAAGATCAGAGAAGAGTCTCGCCGTTGTTGGCTCTTATTCTTACGACTCTTCGTCGCCGGAGGTACGTGAACGTCGGAGAAAGACGTCTCTGTTTCGTTTGGGGTTGATAAAGAAAACTCTTCTTGGCTCATACTTGAGAGAGAGAGAGAGAGAGATTGGATACTGAAGCAGAGGCATATATATGTACAGGGACTAATTAAAAATACATTATTAATTTACTATGTAAATATCATTGGACTTCTCGATTAAAAGAAATATGTTATTGGGCCTTTTCGAACAAACCATGATCACGTGAGTGACACGAGCTAACACTGCAGATCCACGTAAGTATAAAGTTACCTTATTTAGAAACAATTTTTTTTATAGAAACAAATATTTGTTGTCGGGCTGACGTTCCGGGTCGTTCGGATTCAGATCGGGATCGGGTTCGGTTCAGATTCGGATCTCGAAGTCCAACCTTTTAATATGTTAGTCGTTTTCCGTCTCTGTTACCGTTTGTTTCCAGTACCCGTTTTCGTCTAAATGCAACATAAGAGCATGATTAATGCGAGTTTTTTAGGGTGATGTTCTTAAGGTCGGTTAAGAGACGATATCTTAGTTTTTAACTAAAAAAACTAAGAAACATCTCTTAAATAATAACTTTTTTTTCCCATCAAATAAGAACTTTAAGAGACGGTTTNTTAGTTTTTTTAGTTAAAAACTAAAATACCGTCTCTTAACCGACCCTAAAAACTACATCCTAAAATACCCGCATTAATCATGCTCTAAGAAATTTAATTTAAACTTCACTCACACATTACAGAGACAATATAAAATAAAAAAATTAATATTTTTCTATTAAATGTAGGTTTTGGTTTCCGAAAAAACCAAACAAGTTACGATATTCGAAAAACCAAAAGCCAAAAACTAAAATTCAAAATCCAAAAACCAAAAACCAGAATCTAAAAACTGCAAACAATCGGGACCTAAGTAAAAGCCATTAATCTAATAAACGATCTCTCTAAACCTAGTTAGAGGTTTATCCTGATCTGCACGACGAGAAAGCACACGAAAATTGAGTCTACCA
>OVAN01007115.1:0-20179 GCA_900406275.1 Anastatica hierochuntica | reverse complement strand
ACATAAAATTAAATAAAAACTTTAAATGAGACTAAAAATATTTTATAACTAGACTTGTACAATAACAATATTTTCTTTTGTTCACCATACAACAACAATATTATAACTAGATTTTATGGAATAATCTGGTATTTTTCTTGTAATTTAATATTTAATTTTGTAATTCTATGTAAAATTTTAATATTTTAGACTAATTTTTTATTAATTAATATTGTTGTGATAGTTTTGCAGATGTGTTAGTTATTTATAAATGTTTAATGAATTCAAAATTAGTTATGATAAATATAAGAACCATAATACAAAATACAAATACTTTTGAAATTAAATTTGAAATATTGCTTTTGGAGAAGAACATCTCCAAAACTTCAAATATGAAGTTTTGAAAATTTCAAAATGAAGATACTTCTTGAAGATGCTCTTAGTAGAAAAAAAAAAAAGTAACGCCGCTTTTGTTATGCTATTAATGGTGTTCAGTTAGAGCCATAGTTCGTGATGTGGAAACCAACGAGTATGACGAAGCGTGACAACAGCGAGTTAGCACAAAAAATCATACCCTCGCGTGTCGACTTTTTATTTAAGCATATAAACTAGTGGCTCACATTTCTCCGTCCAGCAAAATCTATTTTTCTGATATTTTTCCATAAATAGAATATAGTACTACTCCAAAGTATACAGTAGATGCGAAAAAAAGTATAAAGGAGGTAGTGAACAAAAAGTACAAAAACAATTCGCAACAAATCTATCTTTTCTTTTTTTCTTCTGCACCAAATCTAACTATTTTCAAACAAACATATTCATTTTAAAATTAATATGATACATCTGTGTTGAGTGATTTTGCTAACTATTTTTAATTAACTTTTTTGAAAATACACCAATGAAATGTATGTCTAATTGTAAAATCATTTGAATTGAGAATAATTTGTTCAAATATGTTACTTGATCTGATAATTAAGAGTCCACCAACTTCGAAATTTCTGATCACAGAAAAATTTAAAATATATATCTATGGTTTAAGTAAGATAAATCTACTATTCAATGTGAAAAAAAAAGAAATTGAAAAAGAGACAGCGGACACGGACGACACGTGTCGGTAATGATCTTTGAATGTGAGCCACAAGATTTCATCAGTTTCTCGAGCGTTCCATGGAAAAACCAATAAAATAATTTAATTTAAATAAATGAAAAAAGCGCAGATACCAGAAGCTGACGTGGCGTCTCCTCCTCTGTCTTCCCTATTTTTTTCTCTCACCTCTCAATTCTTTCCTCCACCACCACAAACACCAAAACTCTTCTTCTTCTTCTCTCTCTCTCTGCTTCTTCCGGCGAATCAGCTCCGTCAAAGCCTGTTTTTACTCCGGCGAGCATAATTTTTTTCCGGAGAGATTCATTTCACGACGGTTCTTCTTATTCTGTTTTCTGGTTACGCCTTTTTTTTGTCTCTGCGCCAAGTTTTACAGCGCGAGCTTTCCTGTTTTCTTTCTATCGGAACTCTAAATTTCTCCGGTCAGGTCCTGAGTTAAGAACCAAATCGAATCATTAAGCTGATAAATCGAATAATTTTCTCGGATCTGTAGAAACGGACCCGAGAACAGAGGAAACTAAAGCTGATTCCAAGTCCAGATTCGGTAATTTCACGTTTTCGGATTGATTTTCTTCTTTGTTTTTTTCCGGCGAGATCTTAAATCCGGGAAGATATGGCGACGTCTCCGTTGACTGCAAATGTTCAGGTCTGTACTCAAATCTTGTTGCCTCCACTTTTCATTTTTCTGCTTATTCAAATTAGCTAATGAATCTTATGAGATTAGAACATTTAAGAAAGCTTTACATTAGAGAACATAGTAATTTATTAGCAGGTTCTAGTTTCTTTTGGGAGCTATGAGTTTTCTCTAGATTTGTGTGTTGCAATTACTTTCTTGTGAATCCTTAAGAAAAGATTCATGGGTATGCAAGCAAGTTATGTTTTTGTAAATGTAATTAGGATCTGGCAGGTGTATTAGTGTACATTGAGCAAGCTGAAGAAGAAAGTAAATGATCTTCAATGTCATTAAGTTGCATATATGTTGAGAGAAGATAAGATTATGTTTCCTAAATGCCCTTTTTGGCTTGGTGATGGTTTCAGGGTTCAAAGGCTCCTTCGAGGAGTAGAGTTGAAGAAACTGCAGACAATCAGAGACAATTCAGTGAGGGAAATGACTATGCTCCCAAGGTTTTGTCTCTTTAGCATCTAATATAAGTCAAATGTTGTTATGTAAAGTGAAGAAGATCTTTGGCTCAATTGCATCTTTTCTTTTTCAGGTACGGAAACCATACACGATAACAAAAGAACGAGAGAGATGGACAGAGGAAGAGCACAACAAGTTTGTCGAAGCCTTGAAATTATACGGGCGAGCATGGAAACGAATAGAAGGTAAATAAATGATCTAATAGATATCACTTGTTACTGAGTTTATAAATGGTCTGTACTTACCTGAACCATCGAAAAAAAATATCTGTGTTTAACTAACAGAGCATGTGGGCACAAAGACTGCTATTCAGATTCGAAGCCATGCTCAGAAGTTTTTTTCTAAGGTCCATACGCTTATATGCCATAAATATCTTTACTCTTGTTCAAAGAAAAGCCTCTAGGACCGCTTAAGCTATAGATCATTGTATATACTTGTGTTCTGACTTAGCTCTGTTCTGTTGTATTAACGTAGGTTGCTCGAGAAGCAACTGGGAGTGATGGGAGCTTGGTAGAGCCAATTGTGATACCACCTCCTCGACCCAAGAGAAAACCAATGCATCCTTACCCACGTAAATTTGGGAACGAGGCAGATCAAACAAGCAGATCAGTTTCTCCCTCAGAACGAGACAACCAATCCCCAACATCTGTGTTGTGCACTGTTGGGTCAGAAGCCTTGGGTTCTTCTGATTCGGATTCACCCAACCGAAGCTTGTCCCCAGTTTCTTCTCCATCCCCACCTGCTGATCTTACAACTGCTGGAAATGCTCCTGAAGAGCTTGAGACTCTGGTAGTTGACAAAAACAAAAACCCATCTGAGAATTTATACTCGTTCGATTTAACAGCGACCGCAGTTAGATGTTTATTTTTTAATGTCTTTTGTTTAATCAATTTGTACAGAAGCTGGAGTTGTTTCCAAGAGAGAGACTCTTAAACAGAGAGAGCTCGATCAAGGAACCGACGAAGCAAAGCCTTAAACTCTTTGGGAAGACAGTTTTGGTATCTGATTCAGGCATGTCATCTTCTTTAACAACTTCAACTTATCTTAAATCCCCAATTCAACCATTACCACGGAAACTATCCCAATCCGAAACATACCCCATGATAATAAACCCATTGAACTATTGGATACAAGTCCCTCCTAAGCAAGAAGATGCTGAAGACAGATGTTTAGATTCAGGAAAAGCTGTCCAAAACGAAGGATCATCGACCGGATCAAACAATGGTTCAGTGGATGATACAGCAGGACACATGGACAGGAACTCAGAACCTGAAACAACATGGGAGTTTAAACCTAGTAAGAGGTCTGCATTTTCTGAGCTCAGAAGAACAAACTCTGAGCCGAATTCAAGAGGATTTGGTCCGTACAAGAAAAGGAAGATGGTTATAGAAGAGGAAAAAGAAGAACAAGAAATAGAAGAGATTCGCCTCTGCTTATAACTAGGACTTATAATCTCAGGTACCTAAAGAGAAGTCTTTAAATTTTAAGGGTCATTCAACTTGTTCATCCAAGTCTTTTGTTTGTTTGTTTGTTGTTTCATTGTTTTATTCGGCTGTCTGTTGTTTTAGGCTAAAGTTTTGCAAAATTTGTAACTGTAACACTCTTGTACAATTGTTTTTTATAACATTAATCTAGTGATTATAAGACATTAGATAAGTACTCGCGTACCACGCGAGTAAAAATAAAATATTTAGTGTCTAAAATTAATAACATGCATAATTATAGTTTGTACGTTTAGATTGAATCCTCTTTAAATCATCCGCTAGCTCGTGTAAATAAATTATAGATTAAAATCTTCGTTTAGTTTTTCATTTATTGTATATTTACCACAAATAAAAAATTCTTAGATTGTCTTAGATTACTGAAAAATTATAAATAACAATATTTTTAAATGAAGAGAGTATCCTTAAATAAATTATATATTTCATATTACGTAAAAATGATTTGAATAAACATCAACCGTTTTTAAAAACTTATTTTTTGAGCCTTAATTATTCTTACAGGTTTGATAATTTTTTTATAATGATTCGAATGTAAAAAATTAAGATGTACAAAAATTAAAACTTAAAATCAACTTTCTATATTATATAAAAACTATTATGAAAAACATATATTAGATTATAATTTTTTAGTGTTATACATTATAGAATTTATGTGTATTTTATAACTTTTATGTTAAGATTATACGGTTTCCTTCTACTTAATTTTTTAATAAGTTAGTTTTCCGTTTTTGTTAAATTATATCTTTTAAGAAGTAAATAACCAATAATAGGAAAGTTTATATTAATTTCTATTTCTAGATTGCCACATGTCACAATCTAAATTGAACATTGACATATGTCAAAATCCGGTGAGTTACAATTTGCTTACGTGTCGCTTTCACGTCGAACGCGTTCAGCTTTATATAATAAGATTTGTTGGCATGTCTTCAACAAAAAAAGAAAAGTTTATTTAAAGAAAATTTCAGGTTTCTATTGAATGTGTTGGGACTGGTTCGGTGAAGAGTTTTCCTTGATAAATGCCAAACAAGTCCGGGACAGATGGCTTCACTTCTGAGTTCTTCAAATATAACTCGGAGATTCTGGGCAGCGAAGTGGTATCATCGATTCAACACTTTTTCTTCTCTAGTTTCATGCTTAAATCAGTCAACGCAACATTCCTCATACTTATCCCAAAAACTCCAGGGACTGCAAATCTTAAGAATTTCCGACCAATCTCTTGTTGTACTACACTGTACAAGCTAACCACCAGATTGTTGGCAAATAGGCTAAGGCAGTTATTGTCGGAGATCATCCTACCAAATCAAACGGCATTTGTAAAAGATAGATTAATTATGGAGAATGTCATGTTGGCTTCTGATTTGATGCAGGGATACAACAAAGGAAACCTTTGTAGAAGAATGACTCTAAAAGTTGATCTCAGGAAGGCATTCGACTCCATCAAATGGGACTTCATTCTAGCCTCCCTGGACACAATGAATCTGCCGAGAGAGTTCATAGGATGGTGTAAAGCCTGCTTTTTACATCATGCATTCTCCATCTCTATTAACGGATCGGTGGTAGGTTATTTTGAGAGCACGATAGGTTTAAGGCAAGGCGACCCGATCTCTCCTCTTCTGTTTGTGTTATTGATGAACTCCCTCTCTCTGATGCTAAACGAAGCAGCTTCTGCGGGTAAATTCGATTATCACCGTCACTGTAAAGAGTTGGGTCTCATGCATTTGTGCTCCGCGGACGACCTTCTGGTCTTCTTCCATGGCTCATCTGCTTCGCTGGAGGCTGTATTGCAGGTTCTATCTCATTTTGAAGCACTATCATGTTTAACTATCAGCATTGAGAAGACTACTTTGTTCTCCTCGGGTCTCCTGACATCTGAACTAGCGACTATTCAACAAAGGACTGGCATAAAATCTGCTTCCGTGCCGGTTAAGTATCTTGGCTTGCCTTTATCTTCAAAGAAATTATCTCCTGAAGACTGCGAGCCACTACTTACCCGAATCAAGAACAAAATGAACTGTTGGTCAACAAAATATCTTAGCTTCGCGGGAAGATTACAACTGCTTTCATCTGTTATCGTGAGTATTGTCAACTTTTTGTCCTCCGCGTTTATGCTTCCAAAGAGGGTGATCCGTTGCATCAATTTTCTGTCGAGTGCTTTTCTCTGGCGAGGAGAAACAGATCAGCGTGGAGGTCATAGAGTCGCCTGGGAAACAGTATGTAAACCAAAGGAGGAGGGAGGTCTAGGGTTGAAAGACCATGGATCATGGAATTTGTGTTGTGGCCTAAAACTTATATGGATGTTATTTTTCAGAAGCGGATCAATTTGGGTGGCTTGGCTAAAGCAGAGATACAAACTTTATTGCAGGAGTTTCTTCAAGATCAAACCTCAGCAATATCACACTTGGAGCTTTCGTAGGCTGCTTAAATTACGCCATTATGCTCTACGTTTCATTCGGTTCTATCCAGGCTCAGGTAATTCTATCTCTTTCTGGATGGACCCTTGGACAGAGCTAGGCCCCCTCATTGAGTTTCTCGGCCCATCAGGACCTCAAATCCTTGGCATCTCCATCAAGGCTAGAGTCTCTGCAGCTGCGTCTTCCAATTCTTGGTCATTTCCATCGGCTAGATCGGAAAATCAAGTAACTCTCTATGTTGTCCTCTTTGAGATAACTTTGTCTAGTGTAGTAGACAAAGCTGTGTGGCAGATTGGAGGCTCTACCTTCAGCTTCTTCCCAGAAAAACTGGTGTGGAATGAAATTAGACCTCATGAGCCTACGGTGGCCTTGGCTAAAACAGTCTGGAGTAAATTGTCAATCCGAAAACTGAGTTTCACTTCATGGTTGTTTGTCCTTACAAGAAACCCAACCAAGGATAGGCTAAGATCTTGGGGCCTAAATGTTGATCCCACTTGTCTTCTCTGCTCATTGCATATCGAATCAAGAGATCACCTCTTCTTCGAGTGTGCCTTCTCGCGTTTGGTTTGGTCTGCTTGCCTAAACAAACTCAGTATCAAGTTCAACCTTTTCTCTTGGCAAGACACTACAACTTGGCTTCTAAATCCCAGAGTTCCAAAAACAAAGCGGCAACTTCTCCTACTGGTTTGGTCAGCGACTATCTATGAGCTTTGGAGAGAAAGGAACTCAAGACTCCGCAGTGGTAGATCTAAATCAACTAGTGATGTCTTAAAGCTACTAGACTCTCTTGTCCGACTGAAAGCGACAACGGTCAGATATAAAAACTACTCCAGAGCTTCTGAGATTTTGCATATTTGGTTTGCAGGTTCCTTCTTTACCATAAGGACAATTCTCCACTACGACCCCCCTGATCTGCTTGCAGTAAGTACAGGAAAAGGTTTTTTTTTCATGATTCTTGTCTCCCTATATCCAAAAGGTGTTATATTTATAGTCTGTTTTAAACATTGTATTCATTTAGTTTAATCAATGAAAACCCTTTAACAAAAAAAAGAGTTTCCTTGAGACTGAAGACGAAGATGAAACTGGTGATGTAACAACATCTGAACAACATTAAATTGATACAACCGATAACTACGCTATAGTGGTGTTCAAACAAACAATCGCATACCAAATGAAATTTTAAGTTTTTGCGACAACCAGAGATGTCAAAATGGATAAACCAATCAAAACCAATCCATATTCACTTGAACATTAAATGGATTATGGATTATCCTAATTCATTTAATAAATGGATTAGACTGACCCATAATCCATTTACCTCACTGATTATTGGTTTTTATGGTTGATCCACAAATATAATACCACACAAATGTTCTTCTATTATAATTTTGAAAAACCTTTTCAAATAGGACTCACATCTTGTAAAATTTTAGGATTCAAAAATAATTACATAAATAATTAAAAATGACTACACGGTTTACACATTTGATAATTTGATTGCATAAATGATTAAAAATGTCTTTACACAAACGTGAGTACAAACATGATTCAACTATCATAATCGAAAACAAGGAAACACTAAAATAGGCATGGCCAAAACCTAACCGTAACCGTATTTCGGACGGTAACCGTTGCGTTTTCAAACCGTAACCAGACCGTAACTGTATAAAACGGTTACAGTTACCGTAAAAATATATTAGTTGTGGTTAAACGTAATTTTTAACCATAACCGTTAGTTAACTGTAACCGTATTTAAACCGTCGGTTAACCATGAGATTAACCGTAAAATTGTAACCATAACCGTTTTTTAAAAAGAATTATATATATATACACATATTTTACGTGAACTCTATTAGTAACAATATGCAAGAACCTTATGCATCGACAAAAATTGGTCGATACAATTATTTTCATAGTTCATAGTCCGGTTATCATTTTCATTAGCATTAAGATATACATTATATATTTATTCATCTTATAAAAGACAATCAAAATTCAAATTTGTTCATTTAAAAAAGTTAACAAAATTCCAAAGTAAATTGCTTTCACATCTATCTTCATAATGTATTTGACTTAGATTTCCTCTTTGCCATCCAAAATCCAACAAAAATATGAAAAATATGAATATAGATCACGTTTTATCATCAAAACTGTGAAAAATATGACCGTTTTGATTGGATTTCACCAAAATCAAACCAATATATCTTAATAAGAACTCCAATTTTTTTTTAGTGTAGAAAAATACAATAAAAATTTTTTCTTGGATTTAACATTTAAACTAGGATTGCGCGGAAAAATAGTTATAAAATTGTTTTCAAAATTTTGTAAATATACATGTTTATGTAATTTTTTAATATAATAAATGTATGAGTTATATAATTATGTTTATTATTATCTTGTGTTAATTATAAACTTATTTTTTGATATAAAGGATTTGATTAATTTAAATGTACAATCATGTTTAGGTAAAAATATGATTATATATCTATAAACATGTAATAGTGGAAAAATGTTATCTTATAACTAAAACTTTTTATTTAAATGTCATAATTAGTAGTTTGTTATTTAGTTTAGTCTTTAGATCTTATTTTTTATATATACATGAGGATCTTTCCTTTATTTCCATAATTTTTTTTTTCATTTTTTGTAATGGCATCTAATGTAATTTCTTACAAATTTATGGTTATATATCCAAATGTACTTCTCAAATAATAGTATAGAGATTTTAAAACATAATTTTTTAATATAATTATTATTATTAAGTTAGCTAATTTTATTTATCTTACCAAAATAATTTTTTAAATATAATAATAATTAAAATTATTAACCATATCTTAATTACCAGATAACCGTAACCGTAGCTAACCGTAACTATTTAACCGCAATCGTATTTAACCGCAAACGTTTTAACCGTATATTAAATGGTTAAGGTTAAGGTTAAGAATTTTTCTAACCGAACCGATAGTTAATCAACCTTAACCGTGGTAACCACAACCATGGTCATATCTACACTAAAACCCCAACAAAGCAGAACAAATTTTACACAAAAAATTTAACAAAAGCTTTGACAGATAAGCAAATTAAACCTCCTAGAATCAGTGGCTGATCTAAGTGGGGATGAGGGGTGTCACATGACACCCTTAAATTCTAATAAATAAGTTTTATAGTGTAAAAGTTAAAAAAATAAAAAATAGTTTAGTTGGTATGGTAGACTTAACAAATCCCCTTCAACCTAAGTTTAAGTCTTATTTATACCATTTTTTATAATAAAATAATATTTTGACGTCTGTTAAAATCAATCCTCGATCCGCTACTACTAGAATCCAAGTCTGGTTCTGCACCACACACAAACACAAAAGATTTTAAATGGGAAAATATAATGTATCTTTAACCAAAAAAATTGTAACGAATAACCATAAAAAATTATTTAAGATTCAAATCATCAAAAAAAAAAATCAAATTACCACATTTACTCCTAATTTATTTTTTTGGGTTCACAATTTTTTTTATTTGTAAAACTCTTCAATAGTATATCTATATACGAAGTCAATATCCTATGTGTAACTCATACGAAGAAAGTTGGTGACGTGGCATCGGAAGAGTGACTCTCGGCTTTCCGGTTAAAAAAATTAAAAAACCATTAAATACGTACGTGACACAATCTCGATTGTCCATTGTGACGTGACGTCACCGGATTATTTCGTGTCCTTAGCCTAATTTTTTTTACGATTTTAAACCTACTTAAAATTATGTGATTATCTTTGAAAACAAACTAACATAATTCGACTAATGAAAAATCTCTATACTGATTTTTTTTATATTTGTTATTATCTTTTAAAGTTATCTAATTCTTCTATATATATAAATTATAATGGAAGTTCTATTATTATTAACAAATGTACTAGGAGATTGACCGCGCTACGCGCGGTTTATTACTAACAAAAAGTTTGTTTATATTTTTATTTAACAAAACATTTTTTTGAACTGTAGATAATTTTTAAATTAAAATAGAGTTATTTTAGTTGGTATTTATTTTATGATAGCGGTTACTTTTGTAAATTGTAATTATTTTACAAATTCAGTTGACATAAAATTGTGGGCACTGTAGCTTTAAAAAAAGCTACATATTTGTGTTTATTATTTTTTAAGATTCAAAATTTAAGTAAAGTTTCTAAAACTCCTTTATATAATATACATAAATTGTTTATAAAAAAGAAACAATTTTTACTACTATTGTATGTGTATTATATTATTATTTTTACAACACATAATTGTGTTTTAAGTCTCCATTTAAGTGTTAAATCAAACCTTCATATTAGTTTATATATAAATTTTAAAAATCTATTTTGTTTTTTTCTAAATTGATGTAGGAGATATGAGTAAATTTAGGATAACATATGACATATAAAGTGGAGAATAACATATAAGGAAACGTAGTGAGTACATTTACTCGGTGATTATGTGATGGTGGGTGATGAATGAGCATATGACGTTGACGAAATATCGGGTGAGATTGGAAAAGGATGACCAGTTTTTCGGTAGCAACCAATCCTTGTTCAAAGAGAAGTGTATTACGCTTCTGAGTGGAGAATTCATTGAAGATGGAGATTGACTAAGAGAGGAAAAGATTTGAAACTCTAAAAAGAAGGAAATGAAATGAATAGATGATTATTTTTCAAAAAATTATAGGGTGCATTATAATTTTTAATTAAGATTAATATTCGAAAAACTGTTTATTTAAGATCACTGTTTTTTATTGTTCTATTTTTATCTCGAAAGAAAGTAATATAATTAATATTTAACTTTTAAAAAAATAGAATGACACCCAATTTACAAAGTTTTTCAGTAAATCTAACAAAAAATAATTGAAAAATACATCAAATCATTTGTATTACGTAGTAACAATATCTATGAATATATTATCGTATGCAGTTGCTCATTTTTTATGTTTAATTTGAATTTTGTGTGTTACTTTCCTAAGTATATTATGATTAATATTTGTAGATTTATCGAAGTTACTAATGATTCGTTATTGTAAGTATTTTAATAACAAAATATTTTATTCACTTGTTTCCACATACTATTTGTAAATATTTTTATATGAAATAATTAAATGTAAAAGATTTTTAAATAAGATAATTTGTTGTGAGAGAATATACTTTAACTGAAATCACTTTCTTAAAATTTAAAAGAGTTCTTAGCGTAATATTCCCTCCATTTCACCGAGAGTTTAGTTTTGATGTTTTAGTTTTGTTTCACAAAAAATGTCGTTTTACATTTTTAACGCAGATTTATAAATACAATCTTTAAATGAAATAATTTGTTGAGAGATAATATACTTTTAAACTAATAGGACGTTGATGCTTAAGTAAATTCATTGTATCTATAATGTCATACGTTTTATGTTTACTTATCAAAGTAAAATATAGTTCTCATTAATAATAAATAATGTGAGTTTTGGTTGTTATATATTTTATAAATTAGATATATATTTTATTATTGATATAAGTAGCTGGGTTTGGCATCTTTTAACCACTTTTCGAAATAAGAGATACCTAATAACTCAAAATCTAAAAATCAGATGAATAGTTGGAAGAAACACGAATACTTGTCCTCTATTTCTGCATATTAAAAAAGCGATAAGTAAATTATAATATTATGTATCGAGATTCAAAATTATATAACATTACCTTATATACCATATAAAAAATTATCATTAGTATTGTCTTTGTAGTTATTTCTTAAAATTTGTAATAACAGTAGTAATAATTCAGACGATTAAAAATTACATATTTTATTTGGTTTAATATGGAAATTTTTATAAATTTTAAACCTTCAAATTTTTACTTTTTTTGTAATGTTAAATATTTATTTTATATGATATGAACTTTTAAAAAATAATATCTAATGATTTTAAATTTAAATATTTTATAACTCGTAAAACAAATTTATATTAAATTTTATTTTGTATTCAAAATTGTATAAGATGATTAAAATTTAAATTTTCAAAATATTTAATGATGTAAGTTTAATATATTTGTTAATAACAATCTTAATCTAAAAGAATTAAATTTTGCATTTTTGCTGATCTTAAAAAAAGAATAAAATTTTTTTATATTTAAAATATTTCTAAGAAATGCATATAAAATGTCCGAATGAGGTCTTTCAAATATATTTGATTTTCTTCTTTATTTTTAAATCGAATTTTCACAATTATTTTTTAAGATAAAATTATATTTTATCATTTGACGTATTTGAAAATAAATTTATCATAAATTTCGAGTATTTTTTTCTATTATTCTTTTGATTGTTTGGCTATTGATGTAAGTTGGTTTATAAATTATATTTCTTTTTTAGAATCGAATAAATTCTATCAAATTAATTTAAAATTAGAAACTTATTAACCAATTAAATTATAATGACAAACTCTAAAATTATAATGACAAACTCTTTCAATATATAAGAGAATTTAATATATAACTCTGTGGTTTCCTTTCTTTACATGCGTGAAATTATAAGTTTTCATCTTTTGTAGAGGATCAATCTATACTATCTAACTAATTGAGATCCTTTTACCCAAAAGCGAGATCCTTTTACATAGCCATCACTGTGGAAACTCCCTGATCTGTTAAACTTCATGATCTTCATGTTGTTGTTGTTATTGACATCTCCTCCTCAGACTAAACTGATCGACTAAACTGTAGTTTGGCTGATGATCATGACTAACATGTTCATGATAAAGCTGATTTTATCTTGACTATTACTCGAAGCAACCTCAAGTCCCGAACCTTACACGGTCCATGTTTGCTTCAAAACTCTCCTCTAAATTTACATAAGCATACAGTCTACCTTATACATATTGGCATCTTTATATAACTCTGGAATGTAGTTCCAACTATTTCCCCTAAAGTTCCACCAAAGATATTTAGAAGGTTACAACTTACATCTAACTTAGTAAAGAAGCACAAACCAAGACACAACTAAGTACAAAACATATAATTTATTACATAGAAAGGAATTGATTTACATCTTATGTCTTTAGACATTGAAGTTATAAAAGAAGAGAGGAGGAGGAAAAAGATGATCTGCACTCAAGATTTTATTTTACTCAAAGGTCAAAATCTTGTTATCATTACATTGGGTGAAGTGTCGAGTGTTTTTTGGCAGTTGAACAGAAAGAACAGGGGGGAAATTATATTAAACATAAATGAAAGATCCAGAACTTGAAAGATCCTAGACATAGCACCTCTTTATAAGAAATTCAGAAGTTGATCAACGATTCACTCAAGACACATAGCTCTCCCATCTGAAAAATTGAAGTAAGACTTTCCATATATATGAGCAAGCTCAAGCCTTATCCACGACAGGACTCACACAATCCAGATTCCAAATTCAATAGCAATATATACAGTACGAAAAAGACTAAACATAATAAACATCTCTTTCATGCTATCTTAGAAACTCAATGAATCTATATTTTAATATATTGGAAAATGAAGATGGTATGAGGAAAACAATTACCTAAATCTGTGATGAGAAGCGTCAGGAATCGAGTCACAAAACTTTGATCCAATATCACTCGTTTCTTCATGTTTTACAATCTAATGCTTTTCTGTGCAATATCACTCATGCATCTTCAGAAACTCAAATACAATCATCAGTCATCATAACTTCCTGTTTTAAATCCAAATTAGAGAAACCCATAAGCTCCAAAATATCTAACTAATTTGCGTTTCTCGTTCTCTGATTCTTCCTCGTGTCTTCGTTTTACAGATTGAATCTATGAATCTGATGAACAATCATCAAGTCGACCTCCTTGTTGCAAAAGACGTTGTTGGTTTTGTCGAGGACATCAAGGGTTCTGGTCTTGGCGGCGTGTTCCATTGCAGCGGCTGGTATGGTTGATCTCAGCAGTGGAACTTGCTTTCACGATGAAACTTGCTTTCATGGTTGGGTTCCTGCGAAAGAAGAAGCGTTTGGGATTCCTTTTATGTGTTCAGATTCATTGATTAGGATGGAGAAGTGGGGAATCATGGCGTAAATGGGGGCATAACTGATGGAGATAATAGGCGTCGCAATAATTGGTGGAGAGAGTGAAGCAATAAAGAGTGAGAGTTACAGAAGAGATGTGGGGGAGATGAAACGGAGGAGAGTTCCACAGTTACGACAATTAGGGTTTTTTTGGCAAAAGAGAAGGCGTCGTAGATGGTGGGAGATGAAGTTAGTGGGCTTCGTGGGCCATATTTAATAAGTTAGAAGTTGAGCCGTCTAAGCAAGTGGGAGAAAAGGTGGGCATTCGAGGCAGCCCGCTTTGCTGTTTTTTTTATCTTTGAGCATTGCGAGATAGCTTGGCGTGCGTTGGTCGAACGGCACAGCGTTCGTAGCTGACGTGGCGGCGAGAGGAGGGATGTTGGAAGGAGTTAATGTGGCTATGCTTAGAGGCTAGAAACATAAACTTTTAATTAGTTAGATTCAAAGACTAATTAAATTATTGTTCAATTAATGATAAATGCACACTATAGGAAATCTATATAACTTAGAGTTATGTTAAATAACTAAATAAATAACTCATTCGTGCATTGAATTAAACAACAATTTATTATTCACACAAATTAAAAAATAATATAACTTCTATGTCAATCAGTTATTATTATGTGTGCATTGAATTTAACCATGAGTTATAACATAGAAGTTATAATCTAGAAGTTATAACATAGATTTGTATATATAAATAAATATCTCTATAATCTAGAGTTAATAATAATATAACTTTTATGCCAATCGGTTATTGGGTTCGATTTTGATATTTTGAATCTTTATTAGAACCAATCATAAATCGGTTCGATTTCTACTCTGGTTCTAAATTTTAGGTGTCAGTTCGATTTCAGTTCTTTCGATACCAAAGTTCAAGATCCATTCAGTTTTTTTAAGAACCAAATCAGGAACCGAACCGAAAGTTTTTACATATGTGTGGGAAGTGGGTATTAGGTTTTGAAACCAAACCGAAAATTTCTTTTGATTCATGGATTTAGGATCCATATTAGAACCAATTATAATTCGGTTTAGCTATGGTTTCAGTTCCAAGATTTCGGTTTTGGTTCTTGAACATAAAAAATCTATTTCTCTTTTTAGATTATATATACATATACATAAAGTAAAAAAAGTAACGGTATATAGAGACAACTAATGAAGTGAAAATAAAGATTAAATAATATTTACGAAATCTAATCATTTCCGTGTAAAGTACATACTAACACATGATTACTTATAATGAATATCTATAGCATATAATGATCATTTAAGTGAAGTTAAAACATATACTATTTTATGACAAAAATGTACTATTTTAAATTTAAAAATTTGTAACTTTTACGTGAATGTCATAATTAAATACTTTTGTCAATACGACATCCACGTTTAAACAATATCATTGAAAAAGAGGAACACGTTTGTTCTCTACGACAAATCATATAATGGGTCATAGATGCAAAATTTCACAAATATATAAATTGAATTTCGAAATCAAACCATTCCCGTGCACGGCACGAGACAACACCTAGTGTATATATATATATGGAATTTTTTTAACCGGTTCGAAACAAGCGAGCTCTACGGACTGACGAGGAAATTTTGTTTTATTGATAATTGATTTCTCGTTACAACCAACTCAAAACAAATCAATCTAACTAACCAAGACTTATTCTACGACTAGACAAGGCTTAGAGGCGAGCTTTAGTCGGTCATGGGCGTTGTCTTTAATGGGTAGTCGTCGAGAGCTTAATCGTAGGTTTCGGAAGGTTGTTAGAGAGTCTCTATTAGGTTTCTTTTTTCCCTATTGTTTTGTGCCTCTTCTTGTCGTGAAACTTCTTTATTTATATGAGATCCTTCAACCCTAGTTTCCGTAGGATTATGAAGTTGTCAAATCCCTCTTCCTATAGGATTCGGAGATACGAAAGTCACCCAATTTGACTTCCCATTATATTCGGAAGTATCCTCAACTATCCCCTATTTTTGGGAATTTTTCTTATCCTGAAACTGACTTCCCTTTGTAATAGGACTTCCAGAGAACGACTAAAAGTTTGAGTCGATTCCTAAATAGTCTCGAACAATTGATAACATTTTTAAACCATACTCTAGTTGCATTTAGCAACTATCCATGTCTCATCAACAACTGTTCATGTCTTGTTGGCAACTTTAAACATCCTTTGATAGTTGTTGAACTGATTGGTCGGTGATTTTATTTCACCCAACAACTTGCCCTCCGCTCTCCATTTTCTTATTTAGAATTTAGAGAGTAGATTATACCATCATCCTAAGCCGCTCGTGCTATTATTCACTTGATATAAATAAAGCTTTCTGAAAACGACAGTAGACAAAACATACTTCATATGCATGTACGTGTGTAACCAAAGGTTGAATTTGACTACCCCTATTATGACTTTTCGCCATAAAGCCAGGTTGAGGAAGATGCATGGTGGGTCCTCTCACAAGAAAAAGTAAGTTACTTTCGATAGTTGAATAAGTATGAGGGGTTCCATGAGAAGGCAAGATGTTCTTTTTAGAATGCTAGAAAGTTGTGTGAGCATGCCACTTGTCATAGTAGTCTTAGTCTTCACCTTAAAGAGGAATCAACATGACACTTATTTACCAACTTTGTTGTTTTGTGGTTATTTTGGGCCTTTGCTACTGTTAGTTATCACGAAGTCCAGCCAATTTATGCCTTACAACTTATGTATTATATTGTAGATCGAGGTTTTCGAGACACACTCTAGCGGCTTGACATCTTCGTCCACTGTTAGAGTCGCCGTTGAGCTACCTTCTTCCCAATTTTTTATTGTAGAAATTTGTTAAATCTTTGACTTTCTTCTTTTATTTTGTCGTCAACAACAAGCATTCACAATCCCATTTTCTTCACTTTTATAATGTCGCTCTACTATAGCTTTCAAGAAGATATTGAATCCACTTAATCAATTTTTATTAATCACCCAACTCAGCAAACACTTAATTGTTAGTTGGCAACACCTCCTGCAAGTACTTACTTTTTTCTCTGCAAGTAGAGGACTCATATTGCAAGCATTTTTTTAGGTGGACCTCGCTGGAGCTAGTTACGTGTTATTCGACATTCAGTGAGTATCTAAAGACCCGAAATTTTTTCCCTGGAAACTTGTACCCGATAGACCACTCATTTAGTGGTTCAAGTGATGGGTCGATGCCCGTAGGTTCCGAAATGACCGAGTCCGATAGTTGTTGTGAATTGAGTAGTTGGGCTTCGACTATTAAAGAAAAAATCATCCCCAGAATTAGAACAACTTACAATCTTTCTTCTTCAATCGTGTTAAGAGATCCTTTAGATACATATGACGCTGATTGCAATGGACCTGATGAAGTTGTTGTACATGAAACGTATTTTGTATTAGGCTTACGCGACAAGATACCGTCTCTCACCGTAGAAGTTGTCAATTACTACGACATCCCTCCCGGGAAACTTACCCCCATACATGAAAAGTATTGACTGCAATTCAGGTTCTCGTAGAACTTAACAACATTCGTTTAGGGGTGGAGTAGGTTCTTTTTGCCTACTTTCTCAAACCTTATGAGTTAGATAGTAGTAGGTACACTATCCAGAGGAGGACTTCATTCCCTGTCCCTTTAGTTTTTGAATTCCACCCGAAGGATATAAGGAAAATTTCGTATGATAGATGTTGGCAAGAGAGGTTTCTCTTTAAGCGAGTGGATGATAATCCTGGTTTTCCGATTACTTGGTTTCCTAGAGGTAGAATCGTCTTTTTCCTTCATGTTTGGACAGTACATGAAAACTGATACTTAATACATGTATGTTGATGCAAACACTTCCAAGATACCACCGTGTGAAGAGCGAAGAGATGGTGCTTTCAAGACCATTAGCTTCCCTTCAAGACATCATTTTGTGAAGTTCTTAGTGAATTCGTTTGCTAAGAGGAGCTTGATTTGGGGTTAGTATCATATCATTTCATTGCTTTTGTTTAATTACCTTCCATCATATATTAACCATAACCTTTGTTGCAGGTTTCGAGATGTCTACATTTAATGCGTCGAATGGTGATGATGCTCTAGAGAGATTCCAACAGGTTGCAGCTGTTGTTCCCGCCATGAATCAGGCGCCACCACTTGTTGGAGAGCTTATCCCCGCGACCAACCATCCCCATAAGCACGACAGCAACCGAGCGCTCGTGTCAAGCTCCCATAAACAATAAGTGGAAAGATTCTGCCATTTCATCAAGCAATGGAAAGATAGTTGCTACCAAACATTCTTCAATGTTAGCTCATCTTAATGAGAAAATATTTCCTTTCGAATGTGCATCCATGAATTAAATTGGCTATGATGCCATGTTTGACAAGTCGCACGCTCATCCGATGCAGGTTATCACTTTTCCCACTTGATTTACTTTTGTTTATCTTCTTACCATGTTATGTTGCCGTAATGAGTTTCACAAATTCCATCTTCTTGTCGCTCCTTGATAGGTGACTTCTTTTTTTTACCATGCGAAGATGGAGCTCAAGGTTGAAAGAGAAGGCGAGTCGTCTTCGTGAGACTCATGACCTTTACTCGTGTGAGAAGGAGATGGCGATTAGGCGAGTCGAGACTGATATCGCCTCAAAGGAAGAGGAGAATGACACACTTCAGAAGCAAGTTGATAGTATTATCAACTAGCTTGAGTTGATGTCTACTGATAAAGACAAATTGCAAGTTGATTTTGATAAGCTTAGAGGGAGTACAACTTAGGGTGTGCCCCCGGCGGTTATCCATTGTCATTGGAAGATAGTGCAGGAGTTTAAGAGAGGCAAATCACACAGCTTGAATGCCATAAAGGCTGGCCATGATTACAAAGAGGCCATGAGAACCGATGTTAGGAATAACTCGATGTTTATACCGACTTTGGGGACGATCCTCCCGCTTCTACTACTGAGTACAACCCGTCTATCTTGCTTTATGCTTTATTTTGACGAGTCTCACTTGTCTTCTTAGACTTATTATTAGTACTTATGATATGAGAATCCGATACCTATTTTGAGAGGATATGTGTATTCATTCTAGGACTAGCCGTGTTGGCTCTATTTTACAACCTCTTAGATATGGTTGTTGCTTTTCAAATTGTTATATGCTCTCATACGACACGAGGGACTTCAGTTATGGCTTATGTATGCTTGAAGCGTTGTTGTTTTTATCTACCACCGTCTGAACTAACTTTGCGTGTATTGCGTCTTTGATTTGTCTTCCAGTGAAGCTATCAAACATACTTTCTATGTTACGATTCAACCATTGTGGATGTAATCGTTTGTATATGGGCATCACCTTTAACTTGCACGACGGTAAACAATTATTTGTTCTATCTTTTAGCGGGTCGTGTCCGCTTCATTTTTTCCGACTCCAATAAGTCATATGGTAACGAGAAATTAATTTTTCTAGTTGTGATCATCACTGACGTAGGAGTTTCCTCGCTGTCAAAGTTTAATATTTATAAAACCTACTATCCTACGCTCGATCCTACAAGAGAACGGGATCAATTGTAGTATTTTAGGGTCGTCCAAGGATTTGGAGGATTGGATTAGTAGAATCTAAACAAGGAGAATATACTAAGGGTCCTAGTCTAGAAGGCGATCTAGTAAGAGATTGTCACGGGTCTCTACTAAACCTAATCAAAAGTGGAGGTAACAATGATGATTGAGCAATAAAGAAAGCAATAACAAGATATAATGAGAGCAAAGAGTAAACTTGGATCAAATGAAAAGAAAGATAGGATCTTGAGACAATGGTTATGGGTTTGGGTTCAATTTAAGGAAGTAGTGGATTTTAGGTAAGGCTTTATTAGAGGATCGAAGCTAGTCCTAGACCAAGGGTCCCTTAATAATCGATCANCTCTCGTGACGGAGATCTATTCACCTATACACACTACAAGGCTCAACTCTCGTTTGTTGCCCATCAAAGTATGCATGTGATAGTCTAACTTAAGTTCTCTTAGCCATCTAGCACCTAGGTAACATCCACTCTCATGGGTCCAAGTGA
>OVAN01007114.1:0-20181 GCA_900406275.1 Anastatica hierochuntica | reverse complement strand
GATTTCTTCGATGCAGGCTCTAATGGTTCTGTAAGATTCTCAATTCTATTAATAACAACAAAAACAACATAACCAAAATTCACAAGATTTTACAACCAATTAAGAAAATCATCTTTAAAAGACGTTTAAGTTCAGTTTTAAAACCAATTAACATGATAATTAACAAGATTTTAAATCTAATATCATCGTTTTAATCGCATTTTCATGAACCAATTTTCTCTCTGGTAAAAACCCATTTCTAAAAACGGCAAGTGCTTTAGACTCGTCGGAGTTTTTCTCCTCCGTAACATCTATCGCTACCTCTGCCAAAGCTGGAGCCGGAACCGACGTCGATGGAACTGAAGCTTGAACCGTCTCCGGTGGAGCTGGAGCTGGAACCGTCGACGAGGAGTAGATCTGACACCACCACCGCATAACTAAAGCCCAACCAAGCCGGAACCGTCGCGGGTGGAGCTGAACCCTGAACCGTCGCCGGTGGAGCTGGAGCTGGAACCGTCGACAAAAAGTAGATCTGACACCACCACCACATAACCAAAGCCCAACCAAGAAATCTTCTAATGTGATTGCTTCTTAAAATCCCATGTCTGCTATCTCATCGAGATAACGAAGTTGGGTTTGATTTTTTCTTTTGTAAAAAAAACTTTGATTCCATATATTATTTTTTTTTGTCAAACAAATGATTTAATCGGTTAAACTTTGAATTTGTTTTGGGTTGGGTTAACACATGGTTTATGGTTAAGTTATATACAGTTAATGATTTAAACCGTTTAAACCTGCCTAACCAAACATGATGGATAAATTAAAGTTTAAAAATCAAATTGGGGGGGGGGGGAATAGGCATTTAAATTCAAATTTATGGGCAATTGGCTTTAGGTAAAATTTTCGTGGGTAATTGGTGCTATATGGTTATTGTTCGTGGGGAAATAGCTCATTTTCCCTAGTATTTTTGTGATTCTTGTGTTTTTCTTTGCGGCAGCGTGCGTGATGCAGCTAACTTCAGATCCTCCGGATATGACATTTATCACTCGATTATGTCTTCGAGAGTCTGGAGCTTGGCGTCCTGCTGGGACGCCATCTTCTTGGTTACTTAGCATCTCCTTGGTTCTGTTAGAGAGCAACTCCCGCAAGTGCCCTTTCTTGAGCAATTTGTTGACTTCTAACCTTAGAGATATGCAGTCCTACCTCATCTTCTGGGGCCATCTGACTTAGTCTCCCATCTCCTTTAGGACTCCCACTAGTTCCACTCTCGATATCGATAGATTCGATATATCGGGCCAGGTGTTTACCGGGGGAAATCTTCTGCCATCTGGCTTTCCCAAAGTTTGGTGCCCTCCTTCAGCTCCTTTTGCTCTGCCTTCTCCGGGAGGTCTCTGATAAGGCTTGTTGTCCCTGGTTGTCTTCTCGGTCCTCATGACTCGGGATTCTTGCCTAGCAAGCAGACCTTCTTCCCATTTAATTTGCGCATGGGCACGAGCAAGTACGTCCTCCATTATCTTGCATTGGTACTTGGTCAGCTCCTTGTACAGGTTCCCTTCAGGAAGAAGTCCTCTTTAGAAGGAAGAAACTGCGGCGACCACGCTGCAATTTGGTATTGTAACCTTCTGATTTTTGAAGTGTTGCACATAGCTTCGAAGAGGTTATGCCTTGTGTTGATTAATCTCGTAAAGATCGTCAGATGACTTGGACGTCACCCTACTGTTGGCGATCTACTCTATGAACAGATCCGTCAAGTGTGCGAAGGAACCCACAATTCTGGTTGAAATTGTGATGTACCACTGTAGGGCAGCGGCAATCAGGCTGGATCTGAACCCCTTGCACATAGCAACTTTCCTATGTTCTTTCTGAATCGCCACGGTAAGCATCTTCTGCTTATATCACGAGATGTGGTTATCCGGGTCGGAAGTCCCTTCGTACGGCTTGATGAAAGGGAAGGTGAACTTTGTAAGCATGTCAATTAGTGCAATCTCATCTGTGAAAGGATTGTCCGCATAAGAGCTTGGAGCACTTTCCTCAGAGGGGGTGCAAAACCTGGAAGATGTTCGATTACTGATTGGCAGATCTTCGAACTTGCTGGAAATCATCTATTCCAGACGTTTGGTCTCATCAGAAAGTGGGATGGGGCTTACGGCTGTTGCCCCTCTATTTCCATGGGGCCACCTTGTTCCTGGCTAGGATCCTGGTTCCCCTGGGTCCCCGTCGCCGTTTGACCTCCTCTTTCTCCAATGTTATTGGCTGGAGGAGTTTCCAGAGTTTGCATTCGGGGCACGTGTACCTTGAACCTCTAACTCGCGGCTTGAGTAGCCGTTAAGGTTGAGTTTGTCTCCCTAAGGGCTTCATTCTCCAATTCAAGCTGATGTAGTCATTGTGCATTCTCCTGAAGCGTCTTGGTAAAAACTTTCATCTGCTGTCTCATAACCTGCAACTTTGTGGTTGCGGCCTCGGCTCCAGTTGGAGTTTGATCCCTCCGAAGTTGTTCCATCTCACCCAATCTTGTCTGCAAGGTCTCCAGCTGAGACCGCATCTCTTCGTAGGTGAGCTCTGCTCGTGCAGGTGTGATGTTTACGATGTCGTGGTTGTCTCCAGCCATTGTCACATAGTTTCAGATGAAAGCTCCCCTCCTTCTAGCGCATACTATGATGGGTGATTTTGGGACGTTCTTTAGAAAGCACTATGGAAGCTGGAAGATAATAGATGTATGTATTTGATGTTTGAATTTCAGCAAAAGAGATTGAAAAAGATGTGTATTGTTCTTTTGAGCCTAGGGTTTTTTCGGATTCTTTCTCCAAACCCCTAAGCTTTATATTTATACATGGAGTTCATTGATATCTCCTACAAATCAGGAGATATTGTATTTATCTAAACATATTTACATGATTATCTATTTATTTACCAGGTAAGATAAACACTAAATAATAGCGGCTGGATTTGGGCCTCTAGCCTCGCTTTGGCATCCGGCTTCGCTAGATCGTTTGGCTTCCTGCTTCTGGGCGCTCTCCTGCCTTATGGCTTTATTGTTGTACTTCATTCGAGCCAAAGGGAATTCCCAAGGCTCAAATTACTCCCAACACTCCTTATATTCCTCTAGATATTCACGGTAGTTGAAGAAGAGCGAGAATAAAAGAAACATTCCTACATTCTGAATTCTCATTAACTGCACAAATCTACGCAATATCTAGGGTAAATCTGAGGGATATTCAACCTTAATCATCCTCGATATGCTATAAATATAATTATGTCTAAACCCTAATGTATTCATTCGAAAGTTTATACACTTAATCAATAAAGCAACGCTTTATCTTTTTCATCATCTTTTCTCGCTCTTTACTCTGCTTTCTGTAGTGGAACAGGAGCGGCCCAAAATTTACCATAACATAGTGCAAAAATTTATTAATTAATAGTGTTGTGATATTTTTTTTTAAATGTACATTTTAGTTATTATTAAAATTCTATGTGAATTAAATTAACTATGAGAAGTATAAAGATAATAATAAAAAAAAAATATTTTTAAAAATTAGATTTGGAGTTTTGTTTTTGAAAAGAAAACTTCAAATTTTAAATACTCCTTCTGTTTCATTTTGTATGATGTTTAAGGAACATATACAAAAACAAAGAAAATACAAATTTTAATAAAATTTTTCTTATTTACATAAAAAATAATGCAACCAATATTTATTATATTGTAAATTATAAAATGTCATTACCAATAAAAAGTTTATTAATTTTGCATTGAAAATTGAAAATTGAAAATTGAAAACATTACTTATTAAAACAAATATTTTGGTGTAAAATTTCAGTTATTTGAAGCTAAGAGTGTATAAAATTTTACAAACTTCAAAATGAAGTGTCTTTTTGGAGATGCTCTAATTTTTATAAATATAATGATTAAAAAGTGAACTGAAAAAAATAAAATTCTTCCCACTTGATTGCATTATCAAGCGGCGACTCTTCCTCTGAACGCCTTTAAAACCTTATCGAAACTTCTTTGGTAACCTGTTTTTTTATCGGCGTTGAATCCACCTTTTTTTCCTGCTCTTGTTTTCTATTTGCCCTCCTCCATCTTCTCTACTCTATCCTGATATGCAAGTTGTTGTGGATTTGAGGAGAACGTTGATTTCTGGTCTAGATCTATGCGTGTGTGGTTCATATCCAGTGGTTTCTTGATTCTCTCTGGAGCACCGGCGAGGAATAGAGGAGGAGACAATGGTGGTGGGTCGGCTTTTACGGCTTCTAGATGTGAAATCGAATTTTATTTTACCTACGGTTCACAATCAAAGGTTTGATTTTGCACAAGGTCCTTCTAGTTCTAGTTCTTCTTCTCTAGTTTGGTATGGATTTTCTTGGTGTTAGTGCTCCTCGTTTCTTATGTGGCTCGGTTGTAGGTAGTTGCTACCTCATAGAGTCCTAGGTTTTTCTGTCTTGAGGTTTGTTTCTCCTCTCGCGATCCGTTCTGCCTTCAACCGTGAGACGTTGTGGTTTTAGGTCTAGCTTTGCTCCTTTTAGTGAAGTCCGTAGTGATAAAGGAGGCTTTTCTTTGTTCTAGATTACGAGACGTGGATCTTGGTCTTCGTCGCTCTTCTAAGGTTATTGCGGTTTCGGTTACAAAGAAATGGAGATTTGGCTCTTTCAACATTGTGGCATGGGGAAGATGATTGTCCAAATCAGTGCTTCGTCATCTTCCCGGGTTAGGATCATCCGATTTGAACTCGTGACTCTCTCTTCATGGAGCAATATAATGAGTGTCGGGTTTCTCGTGGCTTCGTCTTCTCGAAGCGGTATAATGAGCGTTCTTACAACTCTAATAAAGTTGGCTCGTCAATGTCCTTCTTGTTAGTGTCTTTCTTGCCATGACCTTTGCTCATTAAGAGTGTTAGTATTTGAAATGTTCTAAGATCAAATCGTTTTATGTTTATGTTAGGTTTCCGGTTCTTCACCGGTTTTGGCTTCGAGGGTTCTTTAGAGGACTCGTAGGCTTTTGGCTCGGAAAAAGTTTTACCTTTGTCGGCTTTGTGTATCGCTGTAGCATTCTTTATTAAATAAAACTCTAGACGTTTTAANGGGGGGTAGTGGAAGGAATGATTTCACAAAGTTGATTGATTTTAAAATTTCAAAGGGTTGTTAAATCTGTGAAGAGTTTTGTTGAATTTGCAGAGAGTTTTATGTATTAGAAAAGTCAATAAAAAATCTTTAGTAATAAGGATTTTAAGAATTCAAGGTGTATATGGAGTATTTTGAAAATCTTGTTTAATGAGTTAATTGTTGAGAATCCATGTTCCAATAACACCAGATTTTAATTGAATCATAAAATCAACGAAAACCAGACTTTTTGAATAACAATGTATTTTGGGTAGACATTTAAAATCATCAAACCAATAACAGTAGATTCTATCAAGATTGTTACAATACATAAACCAATAATAACAGATTCCGAAAAGTTTAACAATCCTTCAAAATACAACAACCAAGTTTTCTATATAACACATTCTTCTTTTGATTTCTATACATACACTCAATCTTATTCAGAGCTTCACATGCATGAATCCGCGTTTTCATCTAACCTCCAAAGAAACTCATATAAATAAAATATTATTATTTCTGATTTAGATAACTGAAAAATAAAAGTAAAACTCTAAATTCCAACTGTATTCTCTGAGCAAAAAAGTAAAGGCGAATAAATATTCACAGCTTGCATTCTAATTAAAGACATTATCATCTGCATTCACAATGCGAATCGTCCACACATTTTTTTCTTTACAGCCGCATAAATAACTAATTATATTTAAATAGATCCTTCGTTAATCCGTTAAATCGTCTTTACTTAGTTTGATCCACGCGCTTCCGTCACGTGATGCTTTGCCGCGACTCTTTAATTTTTTTATTTTTATCTGTATCGGAACATCGAAGTAACGGCGCCGTCCACTCTGTCTTCATGCCGTCAAAGCTGTCTTTACCCACTCAATTTCTGCCACGTAACTTGTTTCATGCACTCAATATTTAAATTGTCACAACTATTTCTTTTTTTTTTTTTAACCGGCAAGTGACAATCTGTTAAGGTTCTTGTGCAAGTATGAATGTAGAGCGAGATTATCTCCTTGAAAAGTGATGTTTTGATAGCCTATCTTGTTAAGTTGGCTCACTGCCTTTCTTATTGCTGCTGCTTCTGCCTCCATGGGAGTATTCACAGGATCTATCAAAGTCATTCTTTGCAAGACTTGTTGTCCATTTCTCTTTGCCAGAATCCATCCAATTCCAACTTTATCTAGTGGATTTATCCGCGATGCATCAGTAAAACAGAGCCAATCTGCTCGAAACTGAGAGTCAGTAACCATTATGTTTGGGAAAGGTCTGAGGCTTTGCAGCTTCTTAGTTTCCTCTAGCCATAACATCATCTCCATAAAGATCTTGTTTATAACCTGCATTCTTTGATTTTGAAATATGAGCATATTCCGCATTTTCCAAATAGACCATCCAATAAACGCAGGCAGATTATATTTCTGCTTCTGGTATGTTCTATTTGCCATTAAAACCCAGTAGACATTAGATGTTAAATCATTAGTCATAACCTGATTTGGTAGAGCATCATTTTGCAAGGCCAAACTCCATATTTCTCTTGAAACCCTACATTGAAAAAGCAAATGCAATATAGATTCAATCTCATCACCACAGAGAGGGCAATATTTATCTACTTTAATTCATTTGCGTTGTAGAGTTTCTCCCTCTGGTAGACTTCCATGAAGAACTTTCCACCAAAAGTGTTTGACCTTTGGAGCCAAGAGCTTCCAGATTTTGTTAAAAGTAGTTGTAGATTATTCTGATGTTGCATTTGTGAATTGTGAATAAGATGATAAGCAGACTTCACTGAGTACTGATCACCATTACTAGTGTAGCACCAATCGCTTACATCTTTGTTCCCAAGTAAGCTTGGCTTTATACAGAGAATTTTCTCACAGTCATCATCATGAACCATGCTCCTAACCTTACATTCATCCCAATTGGTACCGTTCTGGTTCATGAGATCAGAGACGAGCAAATTTTGTGGGATTGCATCTGTGGCTTTCTTAGGTGGTCTTGATGGTATGGTTTGAATCCAGTTATCCTCTCAAGCTTTGATGTTGCCGTTACCTACATTCCATCTGCTTCCATTTTTGATAAGATCTAAACATTGATGCATACTCTTCCATGCAAAAGAGGGCTTACATCCCCTATCTGCATCAAGCAAAAGCTTTTTTGAGAAATATTTACTGTTATAGGTTCTATCAATGCAATTTAATTTCATAACAATACATTATGTCTCAACTTGTTGGCAACATTCAAAACTTTTACATATCATTGGCAAGTTTGCAAAACCATCCTAATTTCTGGAGTATAATTAATTAATAATTGAATAAACCCAACAAATAAATAAACAAAAGACACAAACCTAAACTAATACCTACGTTTCTAGTTTACTTTTTTAATAAGCATAGTTGTCCTTGGTATGAATCATGCAAATTTACTCAAAACACCACACTAACTGACGCATGTCCATGATAGTTAACAGTTTTGAAATTATGAATATAAATTTAAACTGCTGCAAACACAATAAAACAAAATTAACAAGTTGAGTCCCAAATTAATAATCTAAACATATAGATAAAGTGCAAGATAAGCTAAAAAGTATTGGGTGCTTAATAATAATAATTGGAGAAGAAGTAATCAAGAAATTAACAATAAAGAATGTCGTCTCCGACTTTGAACCATAAACCCTCATGCCAAAGTCACATTGACACACTTATACATACCCAAAACACAAACACTCATAAATTTTTCTTCAATATAAGCCTCTTACATATAAACCATTTCCGTAAACCATTTCAAAACTTCTTAAGATTATTTTCTCTCAAAATTTCCTTTACTCTCTAAACTTCTATCTACTCTGTTTTTTCTTTATTTGCTTTCTTTTAATGTTGAATAATTGGACAAGAGGACCAATCATCGGTCGAGGCTCCACCGCCACCGTCTCGATAGCAATGGTGAAATCCGGTGAGATGTTCGCCGTCAAATCGGCTGACTTATCTTCCTCGGAGTTCTTGCAGAAAGAGCAATCTATCTTGTCTACATTGAGCTCTCCTCACATAGTCAAGTACATAGGTTGTGATTTAACGAGGGAGAACGACGGATTGGTTTATAACATCCTGATGGAGTACATTTCCGGCGGGAATCTTCACGATTTCATCAAGAATTCCGGCGGGAAGCTGGTGGAGCCGGCGGTAAGATCATACACTCGTCAGATACTCAAGGGTCTCATGTATCTTCACGAGAGAGGGATTGTTCACTGCGACTTGAAGAGCCAGAATATACTTGTTGACGAGAACGGTGTCGTTTTGAAAATCGCCGATATGGGTTGTGCTAAATCGGTTTCTCAGTCGGGAATTTCAGGTACACCGGCGTTTATGGCGCCGGAGGTTGCTCGTGGTGAAGAACAGAGGTTTCCCGCTGATGTGTGGGCTTTAGGGTGTATAGTCATGGAGATGATGACTGGATCAAGCCCTTGGCCGGAGCTTAACAACGAAGTTGCTGCAATGTATATGATTGGATTCTCGGGTGAGTCGCCGGAGATTCCGAAGTGGATATCGGAGAAAGCTAAGGACTTTCTGACGAAATGTCTGAAGAAAGATCCGAAACAGAGGTGGACGGTGGAAGAATTACTTAAACATCCTTTTCTCGACGACGAAGAGTCTCAATCTAGTGATTGTGTGAACAATACTTGTTCTCCTAGCACCGTTTTGGATCAACGATTCTGGGATTCATGCGAAATCTCGAAAAGTTACTTAATTTCGCTGGATCACGATGAAGACCCTTTTACTGATTACTCGGACTCATGGGGTTCACTGGCCGATCGGATCAAAAAAATCGCCGGTGATGATAATTCCGCCGTACCCATTTGGGATACGGAAAACGACGGCGAGTGGATTCAAGTGAGAGGCGGCGGAGTTGGAGAAACAGAAAAACGCGACGGCGAGGAAGATGCGATTTGCGTTGAAGCAAATTCGTCGTCGCAAGTGATTGGACGAGTTGAAGATTATTGGATTTCGAGTCAAGACAGTTTGTTCTCAGAATATTCGACTGACCACATCATTAATAATTATTTTTATTCTTATGTTGCTATTGAAGGAAATTTAATTGCTTTTGATTATTTTAGTGTTCAAGATAAAAGTGTGCCCTCAAAGAAAACGTCCCGTAGTAATAATGTGAATAAAGAACAACATTTACATGTCAAACTTTGACCTCTTTATTAATTCATTAACCATTTCTAATCAATTTGATTGCTCAATGACTATATGGCAGAAAGTACAGTAACCTTCTGAATGTTAAACTTCGAAAATACAATATTTTTCTTTAAAAACCCGGCTTTAATAGTTTCTTTTGGTATAGTACCGATAGAGGTGGATTTGCACTCAAAAAACTCATATTACCAAAAGTCCATATCCAAAGTCAATAATCAACGAGAAAATGCACGAAGAAAAGAACCAAAGAGCTGGACTCGGAAGACAGTGCCAGAGTACTGGCACATGACATCATCTTCTAATAAGGAAGGGAAGAGTTGTTGCAGATTACAAAAGCAAATGAGACGAAAAATATAGCGGAAATAGGAGACACCCTTGACCCGTCTGACACGTCGAACCCCCATCCCCGACAAAGAGCAAATTTCGACAAGCGTGCATGTACTAATAGCAGATCTGCAAATCCTGTTTAAAGCTGATTCATCGCCTGAATGGACAACACAAAGGCATGGCAGAAGAGACAAAGAGAAAAAGGCAGGAAAGAGTGAAGGAGGAATCCTTGAACAGCTATAAATAAAAGAAGATGAAGAAGGAGACACAATACACATTTTTCTAGCCAGAGAATAATATTGTAACTTGACTTCGAGTCCATCACGAGACCAAGCATAAGTTCGAAAACTGATTCCTTGTAAAGATTGTTCTTAGTTTTTCCTATTTCTAAAAGTATTTCTTCCGTTCATTTCCGTTTTCAATCAATATATTCATATTTGTCTATAAGTTAGGATCCACTTTCAACATTTGACGCCGTATGTGGAGAGAGATTGTTCAAAGAAAAACCGCCACAATGGAAAGAAAAACGGAAAAAGCAACAAAGGAAGTAACCGCAGCAACTCAGAAAACACCACCGGCAGCTTCAACTTCAGAAGTGACGACGAGTGCACAAACTCGCGCACCCCTAGGCGCATGGCCTGAAGTCATGCCTGAGCATACAAGGAAAACAGTTGCAGAAAGCTGCAACATCGTAGCTGAAGGTCACACAATACCTCTCTAACAAAAAAAGACTCCAGAATCCGACTTCATCGAGGTACGAAGCTGCCTAGCGCCGCAGATGACTAGGGGAGAGAAACCAACATTCACCCTGAAGAATGTCCCACAATTCTTGAGAATCGCTCTCTTGAGGATTGAATACCTGTCCAAGACCATCCGACGCAAGATTTGAAGCCATCGCCACCTCACCGGCTTTCTATCGACAAACTGCGGCAGGACTAATGCAGTAGCGATAAGGGAAACACCCGACGGTTTCCCAAAAAGGCTTCAAAGGAACCTCTTTGGAGAAACAGTCACCTCCTCAAACAAAGATGAAGAACTGGAACTCATGAAACAAAAGCTCTCCGACATCAACTCAAGAGTGCACCAGGCGGTGAGCTCTGCACCATAAATAGAACGACTCCTAAGCGAAGCCCAGAATGTACCATTCACAGAGCGGACAACACACTTCCAAGTACCGAAGCCAAGAGAGGTCAAGATACCGAAATATGGAGGAACAACAGACCCAAAAAAACACCTAAAAGCCTTCACCATCGCCATGGCGCGAGCACGGTTTTTTCCTGAAGAACACGACGCAGGCACCTGCCAACTTCTCTCTGTGAACCTGGAAGACGAGGCGCTAACATGGTTTTGCTAGCTTAAATATAACTATATCGACAACTTCCATCAGCGGCGCCTGACCTATGGGTGCTAACCCAAGGACCCATGGAGACCCTACGAGATTTCAACTCGAGATTCAAAGAGGTAGCCTCTCGAGATGCTACGAGTCTGCTTTCTAGGGTGACCTCAAAATCAATAGGCCGCAAATGTTGAAAGACACACTCCACCATGCTACTTTTTTGAAGTAGAAAAAGAAGAGGTGGCCATGGCACGAGAGTACCAAGCGGCGAAAACCCCCGAACTAAAGGAGAAAGCGAAAGAAGAATACTTCGAACCTCGACAACACCTCGATAAGGATTATGTGAGAGACACGAAGGCGTCGACTTACCTTGTCGTTGAAAAAAAATCACCTAAGCCCCAAGGAACCAAGAATTCCAGAGTTAGCGACCAAGATCACAGTCAATACTGCGACTACCACAAACGCACCGGACACTCGACATTGGAATGTTAACATCTAAACGACATAATGATAACTAATTTCAAGAACTGTGAGATCGACATCAGAACTCAAGGGCTCATGTATGCCAACCGCGTGAAGCATACTTACCAAAGACCCGAGGAACGACCACGTGAACAACAACACACACCACCAAACGATGCATACGCCCAAAAGCATGACTGTGAGAACGAATACGCCCATAATGCCCCTCTCGCCCCAAGGAGACGGATCAACATGATCATAGGCGGATTGTTGTCGTGCAATAACTCGGTCCTCTCGATTAAGAAAAATAAGTGACGCGTGGTAGAAGCAGTTCAGTGGGCACGACAAATCGACACCTCTAATTCTAGTAGCAAGGAAATAACATTCAACGACGACGATGCAAAAGGAGTTGACCAACCTCACAACGACCCACTCGTAATTCAACCCATGATGGCAGACTGCAAAATCACCAGAGACTTGATCGACATGGGGAGTTTGGTAGACGTCATCTTCAAGGAAACTATACAAAAAATGGGTCTCAAAAACTACGACATCAAGCCCAACTCCAAACCTCTGATAGAAATAAACGAAGAAACAACATCAACGGTACGAACTATCAAACTTCTAGTGCACTTCGCAGGAGTCACCAAGCTGGTTAAGTTCATCATCATCGACAAACCTACAATCTACAACGCCATAACCCTCTGGATTCACGCGACGGAAGCGGTACCTTCAACATACCACCAATGCATGAGGTTCCCAACACCAAACAAAATACAAGTGATACGAGGAGATCAAGGCATGGTGCAAGCATGCTTCATCGCCGAGCTTAAGTTACAAAATCCGCAGCTCATAAAATTTGAGATCAATGCAGGATGACATGTCGCAATGGTAACCTGAAGTACCAACCCCGCTCTCTAATCAAACTAAGCGAAATATTTCATCGTCTATTTAAGTACACATTTCTCTCCTTTTGTAATCAAAACTACAATCGGTTTGATCCCTTCAGGGTACGTAGGCAGCCTTGTATAAGGAGCAACTAAATATCTAGTTAAATGTTATATTTTTCCTTGTTATTACCACCGCTATAAATAGCAAAAATCACATACTCGAGTTTGCGAACGACCAGCCAAAAATCAACTACGGAGTCGAGCTCGACCCGTAAAACCTTTGGATTCATCATGAATCTCGTGGCCTAATTGAATCCATGTATCGAGGCTCCCACAAGCACAGTGGACTGACCATCAACTAAATCATTAAGTGCATTTGAGATACGATGGGTCCACCCCGTACCAAATGCAATTGTCGAATAGAATCCACAAAACAAGGGTAAGTCAGGTCCATCATGCACCAACGACGGCTAAAAGCTAATACATAACTCCAATATACACAATCTCGACGATAAGACTCGAGATGAAACATACTAAAAGAAGAATAAGCAAGGTAAAAAAAACAAAGAATACTAAGAAAACATCCTTTTCATTAAAATAAAGTCACATATCCTTTATACAAAGGAAGAGAAACAAGCTGGCCTCGTCGAGAAATCTTTACAGAAAACCTAAAGTAAAAGGTCCAGCAAGAGCGACAAGCTGCCCTCATCGAGAAATCTAGACAAAAAACCTAAAGCAAAAAGTCCAACAAAAGAAACAAGTTTCCCTAGTCGAGAAATCTAAACAGAAAACCTAAAAAGAAAAATAAAAAATAGAAAGGCAAACCTAAGAAGAAGAGCAAGCTGCCTTCGCCGAGAAGTCCAGACAGAAACCCAAGGTCGCCAGTCACCAGACATATTATTATTGTTGGTCCATAGGCATACACTTCCGATGAGGATGGACAATGCGAGTTTGCTCTGTCACGACAGGCAACGCCGTCAGTTCTCTGACCTCCTAACGGAGGCATCTTCGAGGACATATGTAGACCTGGTAGAATGAGGTGCATGTGAAGGAAGGATATTCGATAGGTTAGGAGTGACCCATTCACTCTTTGAAAAATCGTCAACGTAGGGAAAGACTTGATCCTCGCATCTTCACACTCATAGTCCTTCCACGTATCCACAATACAAGCCTCAAGAATCTAGTGGCCTAATTGGATCGACGTATTGACGCTCCCACGAGCATAGTGGACTGACCACCCACTAAATCATTAAGTGCATTTGAGGTAAGTCGCGTCCACCCCTCACCAAATGTAGTTGCCTAATTGAATCCAAAAATAAGGGTAAATCAGGCATATCCCATACCAAAGACGGCTAAAAGTCAATACATAACTCCAATATACACAATCCCGACGATAAGTCTCAAAGTGAAACATAGTGAAAGAAGAACAAGAATGGTAAAAGAAACCAAGAATACCAAGAAAAAACCTTTTCTAAAAGAAAATCACATGTCTTTTATACAAAGGAAGAGCAACAAGTTTCCCTCATCAAGAAATTTATACAGAAAACCTAAAGCAAAAGGTCCAACAAGAGCAACAAGCTACCTTCATCGAGAAATCTAGACAGAAAACCTAATGCAAAAGGTCCAACAAGAGAAACAAGTTGGCCTCGTTGAGAAAACTAAACAGAAAACTTAAAAAGAAAAACAAAGAAGAGAAAAGTAATCACAAAAAGAAGAGCAAGCCGCCTTCGTCGAGAAGCCTAGACAGAAACCCAAGGTCGCCAATCACCATATAGGTTATTGTGGTTGGTTCAGACGCATACACTTACAATGAGGATGGACAATGCGAGTTTTCTCTGTCACGATAGGTGACGCCGTCAGTTCTTCGACCTCCTAATAGCGGCATCTTCGAGGATAGATGTAGACCTAGTAGAATCAGGTGCATGAGAAGGAGGGATATTAGATAGGCTAGGAAAGACCTAGTCACTCTCTAACGAAACGGTCAGTGTAGGCAAAGCCTTGACCCTCGCATCTTCACACTCATAGTCCTTCCTCGTATCCACAATAAAAACCTCAGGAATGGTTGCATCCATGTCTTCCCTCAAGGGTGAGAATACTCGTAAGCACTTTTAGCCCAAGGGAATGAGTTGGATGTTGTTGGGCCTCTTATGTCTCGCGATGACGGAATTTGTTAAGACGAGCCTGGAACACTAGCCGAAGCCGCTCCACGACCTCCTTCCTTTCACGAACAACCTGCTCTTCTCGGGATCGTCGCAGACGCTCGACTTTCGAGAATAACTTCTCTTGGGCCCCCTTCAGCTGAACTTTGAGACTCTCAGACTCCTTCTCGAGATTCTCCACCCTATAGTTCACCTCATTAAGCCTCGTCCGAAGCGTCATGTTCTCCTCCGAGACACACTTGACATCATCCTCAGCTCTCTGCTTGCATTGCAAACTTTCATTAGCAACACGTTAATAAGAGTGTACCTTTTCACAAGAAAGGCGAGACTCAACAACCTTAAGCGCCTCCTTCATATTATCCAAATCCTTCTCTTGTTTGCAACAAACAACTTTGACCACATTATTGGCCCTCCACGTGCTCTCTAGTTTTCTGCGGAGCATCCTGACAACATAATTCGTGATCGCAACCATGTACACAATCACAAAGGGGAATACCTTCAAAAAACATAAGTATAACTATATATATATATATATAAGCCTCACCTTTGGCAGCACTTCCTGCCGTCGGCATGAACAAATTATTGCAGAGTTTGTAGAATAACTCCGCGCGCTTCTTTGAATTCGTCGTCAGGGGAAAATCTCCCTCGTACCTAAAGTCAAAGGACCACTACCCCCAACCCTCCTCCTCTTTGGGTTAGTACAACATTTCCTCGACCTGGCCACAGTCAGCTTGAACCTCTAATCCCAAGGAGGGCTTACAACCTCGCCGAACAGAGCCTCGCCAAACATCTCCCCCCCCCCCCCCCCCCCCACAGAAGAATTTGCCTCATCAACCCTCGAATGACGAAGGTTGGGAGTCACGGGGTCAACCCCAAATAGTCTCGCCTCGTCATCAAATCAGAAACTAGAGGAGAATTTGAAGGAGGAGCAGCTGAGGAGAAGTTGAAGGAGTAGATGGAGGATTCGAGGAAGGATCTGTCTTAGAAGTCTTCGCCAGCTCGATAAGTAGTCTCTGCCATTTCTGCATGGCATAGTTGGGTACCTCGGCAAGATTGATCTTCATGTTCTCCCTGAGAAAAGACGAAGTAGTTGCAGCAATGGAAACTAGCGTAAGGACAAAGAACGAAGAAACAAAAGTTACAAAATAAACATCAGACAAAGAAGACTCATAAGCACAAGGAGAGCATAACCGCTTGAACACCTCCTGGTCAAAAACAGAATGCCTATCGCTCTACTAAGCACTAAGAAGACTAGCAAGATTATCGAAAAAGTTGTCTAGAAGAGGGTAAAAATGTCAAGTTAATTGTAACAACACAGGGAAAACTTATCAGTTAAACATACGAGAGGAAACACAAACCATCTTTAAACCAAACTTCTACCAACGGTCTCGAAAAATGACCACCTGAACAAATAAACGGGACTAGGAACCAAAATCTCGCTAAGAGTAACTAAGAAGTAACGACACCACCATTGTCCTAGCCCGAGGTCGGTCCCAGTGACCAACCTCATACTAGGCTTGAAGTTGATTCTAAAAATACCAGGAAGGTCATGCTTCTCGCTCACCAACGTCACCTCTTCGAGAAAGCGGCATGAAACCTCTACACTTACTTTCGAGACCAAAATAACGACACCAACTAAGCGACGACCTGACACTGGTGTAAGTTGGGCAATGGCAAGACTATGACGCTCACAATACTCAACAAAAAAACGAGGAAAAGGGAAGCGAAGATCGTAAAAGGTAAAGAACACCTCGTAAACAACAAAGAAAAAAGAATAGGAAGGCCCTTGGGAAATCACAAGTTGTCTTTAACAACTTAACAGAGTCAACAGACATAAGTGAGGGTATGAAGACATCTACCACCGCAGGCTCGCCTTCTCCAACATTGATGCCTTCAGCTCCACCAGGGATAGAACCACACCTGTGCACCAGCATCGGAGAACTATGATGATGAGTTTCATGGCATGGGCCCCGGACCAATCGCCTAAAACCACTTGAAGGAGGAGAAGAATCTGAAGTACCGGAAGAAGATTTTACCATTCTCCAACAAAAATCAAGAAATCCGGCAATACAAAACCCAAAAAAGGAAAATAAACCAAGAAAAAAGGAAGAATTTAGAAGAATAAACTAAAAGAAATCCATTAAGGAGGAGAAAGAAGGCAAAGAAAAGAAGGATACCTATGAATGTTAGAGAAGTGGTCAAAATCGTTGAAGAAACATGACTTTTTAGGGAGAAGTGGGGAATTGAAGAGGCGTTAGATGCCTCATGAAAAGAAGTTTCGGCGGCGAACATAAATCTCTTGGAAAACACACCTCATTAAAGCTTCAAACACGCTCCAATTAAAAAATCATTCCAATCAAGCAAATTCCAACACGACACGCGCCATGCGTCGATAAGCAACCTTCTGAATGTTGTGCCTCGACAAATGGACCAGGGGACTTTCTGTTAGAGATGGGTTGGCACCCTAGAATTGTGGGAACCGAAATTCTCACTTTCNGACTCTCTGTAGCCAAAAATCGATAGATCAAGCAGTGAATACGAAAGTTGATGGATAAAGAATACGAAACTAAGTTGCTAGATAAGATCAAACAAAAAGTGTGAGTAAAATGAATATGCGAACAGATTGCGAGATTCAGGTTAACGAGATTCGTATGACGAAATTGAGATAAATAGCGAAGNAAACGACATTAAAGTAACAGGATTCGTAATGAGAAACAGTATGAACACGAAAAGAGAATCGTGGATCAAAACATGACCGGATACGAATAACAACAATCGAAACCACAGATAACGAAGAAAGTATAACGGATCTTATTTGATTTCATGGTCTGAGCGTGCGCAACTAATGTTAAGTCGTGGCCGCAAGAACTGTTGGCGACGATTACCTAGAACTAAGCGTAGACTCGTAACCTAGTTGAGACGCAGCTCGCTAACAAAAACAAAGTAAGAACTCTATTTTTTTCTAAGTGTTTTGCGGTGATGAAAAATTGTGTTGTATATCTCCATCCTTCTCCTTCGCACCCTTTATATAGGTCTTCATGGGCTTGGCTCGTTTCCTTTTTCATCCCCGATNGTTTCCTTTTTCATCCCCGATTCGTGCATATCTTCTCGTGGAAATATTCCTTTTCCCCAATTCACATATATCCTTTTCGAGATCCTTTCTTATCTTCTCGAAACTTAACATTTTCGCAAAACCCTGGCAAACCGTCATCGTAAATGGGCCGCTTCTCGCCCGAAATCGTAAGTGGACTGTTATCGCGATTTGGGCCCTTTCGGGCCGTTTCGCGGTTAAGTGATTTTGACGATTCCTTTCGGAGAAACCGTTTCTCGTAAGACCAAGCGGTAATAGTTTCGTGGAACGATAAGACTAATCGTATAGTTTAGACTCTTCCGGTGTTTAAGTCAATCCTCGTCGTTTTACACGATCGATACGAAGTCCACGAAAAGTATGAATCCTTACGATTATCGTCACAACGGTTTGACGGAAACTCCAATGGAGACGAAACGAGAGACGATCAAGTGTAGATTCGAAGAAGATGATGATCGGAAAGGACATGGTTCATCCAACGGATAAGGCTGAACGTTGTCCGTGTCCTAGCGCCATCTGGCGCCAAGACCTGGCCTTGGTCTTGGCGCCAATTGGCGTCAAGATGGACCTCCGATCTTGGTTTCAATCGATGTCTAGATCGACCTCTAGTTCAGTCGTCAATCGGTTCCAAGACTCGTCCGTAGGTTTGGTGTCAATCGACATTTAGATAGTTCTCCGAAATGACGCAGTTCTCCGATGCTTTCGGTGGTTTCGTATCGCTCCAAAGGTTGTATCGTGTCGCCTTGTGAGAGTTGTTTGAAAGTCATTGATGCTAACTTTAGCATTCAGAAGCTTTAGTTTCTCGCGGACGGATAGACTTCTTTGAAAGTTCGTCTAGACCCCAATTGGCTTGCGGTCTAGACGACGGTAATTCTAGACGACAGAAAGTCTAGAATGACGGAAAGTCTGGATGACGGTGAATCTAGATGATGGTAAGGTTAGACGATGTTAAGTCTAGAGAACGGTAAGTCTAGTCGATGCTAAGTCTAGACGACGATGAGTCCAGACGTTGGTCGTGTTTCTGAGTAAGTCCGATTAGAGATGCGATCTTGGACGTTGATTTCGAGATGGCTGTTTTTGACACCAACAGTTAGCCCCCTCCAGTCCACAAGTTTGAGGAATAGTTCTTGCGGGCGAGTGATGTGTGTTTAACCGGAATCAACGGCCAAGAGTGCTATTTCCTTTCTTGAAAACTTTCGTCAATTATTTTATTGCGGAAGATCCCAAAAGCGTCGAAACATGTTAGGATTGGGGCTGTGCCTCGTAGAGGCTGCCTACGTACCCTTGTGGAAGGGATCAAGCCTTTCGTAGTTCGTCCTGGAGTCAAGGTTCTTACGACCTGTTTTACAATGAAACCTTTATGGTTTAGATGTCGCTCATTCTCTTATGTTTTCTCGGTTGGAAACTCGGGTCGGTGAGCTCGAGAGAGATCTCGGAAAGACTGCGAGTTCGTTGTTCTAGGAGAAGAATGCTAGGAAGGCGAAAGCCTCATGGCTCAAAGCAAAGAAGGTTGATTAAGTCATCGAATCGCGGGGCCGTGTATAAGTCGAGGGACGCTTTGCGTGACGATTCTCAGGCTTGTTTCGCCAAGACCGCTAGCTCCCTCGATTCATTGATGGGCGTTCAAGACAGGGACCTTGCCTTGGCGGTCACCGAAAGAGTAATGAGCGAGATTCAGACATTTTTTGACGGAGGGTCCTCGTCACGGCAGGGTGAAGAGATCAAGCTATCAACTCGCAGATTGGAGCTAGTGGTTGCCTCAGTCGTAGCGAAACGTTCGGTCCAGTCTGCGACCAACTTTGATAAGTATGAGTGCGCGTGTTAATCCTTTGAAGATTTCCGCGAATGCAGTGATTCGGTAGGCACATTGCAGTGCATCCGAGGTTCTGATTACTCTTATCATGCCAAGACAGATAGGCTGACCGGTCATATGGATAGGCGTGAGAACATGGAGTCTTTGATCCTTCGATCGAAGGGAGGATTTGGAGTCACTAGGATCCAATTTTCGTTTCTCAGGATCCGGAGGAAGTCGGTAACTCTGTTTGGTGCGAGGATGACGCGGTGGATAAGTGCCCGAACCCATCCGATGTGAACGAGTTTTCGATATCTGATTTCTTTCAGGATGTTCGCTCGTCGAAGGAATACGTTCCCTTTCTTATCGTTAGTTTGATTTTCCGGCCGTGTGTGGCCGTTTGCGTATGTTTAGGCCTAACGTGGCCTTTTTTAGATTAATGGGATTGGCCGTCTGTGGCTTTGAATCCTCGCCGCTCTCGGGGTTTTTATGTTAATGAATGATGCAGTTTAGCGTAAGAGTTTTGCGATTTGTCATCTCGTATCTAACTCTTTTTGTTGATCGTCCGATGCGTTGCTCGTTTTGGACATTGCAAAATTCCGCAGAATTTTGCGAGCATTTTGATAGGAACGAAAAGACNCGTATCGGTTAGATATCATGCCTAGAGATGTTAGAGACCAATGTGCTGGGTTTAGGGCAAGACCTAGGTTTACTCTCGGTTTTAGGGGGTGCGGTGACTAATCCCGGCTTACGTATAACGTTTCGATTTCATCCAGACTCTGTACCGATTTAGAGTCCGCGATATGTTCTCTTGCTTATACGACTCGTCTGGTCAGAATCGAGCATCTCTCCAGAGACAATTTT
>OVAN01007113.1:3536-20182 GCA_900406275.1 Anastatica hierochuntica | reverse complement strand
AGGTTTATGCCTCCAAGGAATAACAACAAGAACACTTTTATACGTCTCTAAAGATCTTGACATGCTCTTATGATCTTCCTAAGGAGTTATAGCGTTTGATCCATAAGCTAAAACTTGGGAGCTGTAACCAATACAAGTGTAGGGGACGTGATAGAGGTGGATTAGCAGTATATATGGCTATAGCATGTACAATGGTAGTATATATAGATCAATCACATATAAATATATATATGTTTTACTGCTATAACTGAGAGTACATATAAAATAAGAAATTAATCAGACAAAGACTGACTAGAATTGGGAGAATCATCTTGAGATTCTAATTTGGGTACACAACAACAATATTCAAAAACGTTAATCACACAATCTCCTGTCTTGTATCCCAAGATTATGCAGTTTCTTACGCATGCAGGTCTGGGATGACATGGCGGTCTTATCTTCGGACATATGCGAATTTCTCCTAATTTTGGGTGACAAGATTTTTACCAAAATAACTAGCTTATTAATATTATTTTTGCATTTATCAAAAAAATAATATTATTTTTGCACGTTGATTACCAAACAAATTGAGTATTTTTTTTTGTTGAAAATTTAACATTAAAAATAATGTTTACCTGAAATAGTAGGTAAAAGGATGACAGCAAGCACCATCAACAAAGCTAATAAAGGAGACGAGAACTTGGTTGCTGCCATTAGTTATGTTTATAGAAGATAGAGCAACTATTTTTTTGGAAATCGTTTAATTCTGCGAAAAATAAACCAACAGAAAAGTAAGAAAGTCCATAGTATATGTTAGGGTTAATAACATCCAATATAAGAGGGACATACCATACCTTTTGTGTTTTTTTTGTTGTTTATTTCGGTAGTTATAAATAACATTTATGGCCAGTCTTGCGTGCATATATATATATTTATAGGTAATTTTGATAATTCTTCCATATTATGCAAGTAATCTATATTATTGTATGAGTTTTCCTGTTTTTTGGTCAAAGTAAAAAGTTTTCCATCAAATTAAACTTTGACCGTAGATTTGGTCAAAAGGTTTCATAATTTAGTCAACAAAAAATGGTTTCATTGTTTATAGAAATATTTACTACGAGGTATTTTTTTACTTTGACATTTCACGCTTGAGTACTTTTGTGCTAAGAAACACTTTTTTACAATAGGATTACTAAAATGTCTTTCTACTCATTTTCTTTCATCTCCTTATTCTTCTCTTCTCTCCATTATCGTGATTTGGATTTATCCTTTTTTTTGCTTTTTTGTGCATTTGGATTTATCCCCTAAAACATTTTTTTACGATCATTCAAAAAATCATCTTTACAATTACTCTTCGAGTACAAAATTTCCAAATTCTGATTTCATTGACATTTGCATCTGTAGATTTGCACAAAATTTAGATGTCCTTCACGTTTGTCCAAAATCCTAAAACTAAAATCTTCAACAACAACAGAGGAGAAAAAATGGTTTTCGAGTCCACGTAACCAATGCTCATTTTCTTCGCTTGCATCGATTTGACCATATTACGTTTCATGGATGAATTTATTATAGTTAATAAGCAAGATGTTGTGTTTTGATTTGGATCATATTTGGTCATATTGTGATTGTCTGAGTTTGTTTATGCAATTTATTGAAATTAGTTGCATAATTTCATTCGTACTCTTCAATGCGAATTATTCAAGCATTTGATTGTTAGATTTGTGGTTTGATTGGTAGTATCAGAGATTTTGGTAGTCAATGCGTATCCAACATATATTGTTTTGATCTCGTCATGATAAATTTTGTGGATTTTTTTACTGATATCTCCATCTATGTTTTGTATTATTGTGGATTAGTCCACCTGGATTAAGATAAAATAAAACATATTTGCGTATTATACGTGTCCATGAGTAATTTGAGTTTTGCTATTTGATTAAAAATGAATTAGTGTATAAATCATTATATATATATATATTCACTTGTTAACGAATTTATTAGCAATTTGTTGTGTATAAAAATTTTCAACTTTATGACATTGTAAATTCGACATGTCCAAATAAAACATCGTCCACAAGGTCGATATAATTTGGACTTGTTCACGAAAATCACAATCCACGAAATTACTGTACACGTGTGTTTTTGATATAAAACTGAAGGACAAAATTGTCCATTTTCGCCTCGCAATATGAGAAAAGTGTCTTTTATCCCAAAAGTGTATCTTTTGTTCATTGAAACTCAAAAGTGCCTTTTTTTTTTGCAATCAACTCTTGTTTATATGGATGTATTGCGATTGTGCTTACATGTAAAGTTATTATATTTTTAAAAACTTATTGAAAATTTTATTTTATTTTATTTTGAAAATATTTGTATATGGTTGATGCAAACGATATGAAAAAATGTTAATTGTATTCGTTAGTGTTTTTTTAAAAAGAATTTAAACGTAAATAACATATGTATAAGCTATATAGAAAACATTTTTATTATTGACCATATGAATACTTTAAACAACTTAGAGCTTCCGCATTGGGAGCTCTCGTTGAGTCTCTCAATATTATACTAATTAAAAGGAACTCCTTTTGAGCTCACATTGCGCCATGTCAGCTTCTAAGAAAAATCCTCTCTTTCGCCAAATCCTCTCAACGGAACCCACACGAATTTCTTCCCATACTAAAACGCAGCGTCACACACAGCAACTTATTACTCTTGATAAAAACGCAAACAAGTCTTCATTCTATGGGCCTGCACAGAAGCCCAAGCCGCCAACTCTCCCCTTATTTCATGGTTCATTGCCAATTTTGGGCCCAACCTAAGAGGCTCATGACGCTTAGACTTCCTGACTCTTCCTCCATTGCAGCGCGTGTCTTCCTCCTCAAATCCAAATATGCAAACCCTAAATCAGCCTCTTCTGACTGATCGCCATCTTCTCCCACACTCTTGGTTTACCTTCAAACGTTACACTGCCTTTAATCCCCTCTTCGCCTTCCTCATTAACTCACCCAATTATGGCGCAATCAACCCCACGCCTTCCCGTCTCCTCGAGCCTAACCAGCCTTTCATCACCCTATAAAAGGTTCGCCAAGCCTCAGCCTCTCACCACAGCGCGAAACACTGACTCTTGCAGAACACTCACATTCCCAGGACGACAAAAGTCACGAATATGGAACACGCCGCCGCCACCGCCACTCTCACCCTCCTCGAAAAAACCAACGTCGCCTTCTTGAACAAGAACATCACCGTCAGGGTTGTGCATAAGTGGAAGTCATGGAACTTCAAGAAGGGCATGGTGTTAATGGTTTGTAGAATAATTGAAAGTAACAAATATTTTGAGATGACCTTCGAACTTCTCACGTTCCCAAACCTTCGTTATCCATCACCCTTCCTTCGACTTCACCATGAATCTCTCTGGATTGAAAAGGTACAAGTACTCTTTCTCCCTGGTCCTTTTCTGATCCATATCCTTTGCCATCAATTCTCATTTTATCTTTATATCCTGGTTCTTTCTCTTTCTTTGCATATGCTTGACTACAATGTACCTGGAGGTAAGTGAGACCATAAGGTCCTCCTTCATTTGCGCTCTCAGCTGGTGCATCGAATGGGTAATGCTAGCATCCTCCTTCATTTGAATTCTCTACGGAGAGTATCTCCTCTCTCTCTCTCTCTCTCTCTCTCTCTCTCTCTTTTGTAATTGTTTCTCTCTCTCCCTTTTTGTCATTGATTCTCTCTCTCTCTTCCCATTTGCAGCTTCAAGTTTATTTCCTTGTGCTTCATGACATTATGGATAACTCTGTCATCGACGGGGCCAACTTTGCTGGTTCAGAGTTCCTCAGGTTGGTATCGTTGCTATCAACGACAATATTCAACATTGAAACCACATCCACAAGATTCTCAAAAACACTTCCGGAGAAAGCCTTACTATGTTGACCTCGCATATTTGTTTAATGAGGTCATCAAATCCCTTTTAACAATCTCAACCCACTAATGAAGCATTTATCGTTATTTCCCATTTGCCAACAAAGGAGAAACTTCAGGTTTTCAAAAGAGACCCTCTATAAGGCATTCCCATAATTTAAGTACACAAAAAAAATTAAAAGGTGAATCATGTTTTAGTGAAAGCGTTTTTGCTTTTGTTGGTGTTTGCCTTACCAAGTATGATTTTATATAACTAATCTCTTTATGTTGGCTCAAGTTTTGGTGAAAGTGATGATTTAGATAACTAATCTCATCTTTAGATTACTAATCTCCTAAAGTTGCCTTATGACTTCTTTATGTTACGAAAATTTCTTTCTTCTCGAAAGAAGAGTTAAGACATCTTCCGTGGTAGGTTTATGTCAACAAATCACATAAAAATTGATTACTTGGACTTCTTTTGTTAGGTAATCAACTCTCGGCTTTTGGTATGAAAATTCAGTTAAACGCTGAAGGCCGATACTTTTGATACTATAGGGTAGGATCTCTAGTTCGTATATTCTTCACTAGAAAGATGGAAAGTTATTCATTAACTATTTGTGTATGCTTAATCTAGTATGGTTATGACACAAAAAATTATGTGTTAGATTATTACATTGATTTGTTGATTCAATCTGCTAACTCTTTTGAGATATGCTGCATTAGAAGAGAGCTCAGGAATGTTAATTAAGGACATTGTGGATAGTCTTCAGAGTAAATTACAAGTGGTATGTATCCTTTCTTTCCTCATTTGTTCATCTTCAAGTATTGCGGAACTAGATGCATTATGCACTTACGGCTAACATTTGTTACTCCAAAGCTTAGGAATTAAGAATCATTTGTAGAATAGTGTTCATACATTGGAAAAGAAGAACATATTATAAGATCTAAATTCTAAGATTTTTTCTCTTCCCCTTTGAGTTGCAAGTATTATTAACTTGCATACAGATTGTTGCATGTGGGACAATTAATAGTTTATGACATTACAAATATATGCCGTCATCATTCTAAATTAAGGGTCTATTACAATAATTTATCTAACGAGGAAGAAATATATATATTAAATCGATTTCCAAAGATGTAGAAGAAAATCGTAAACTTCATTCATGAAGTGGTACTGCAACATGAATTGAAGCTAGATGAATCTGAATGTCGGGGTGTGGATATAACCACAGTTGTTGATTACTATAAGATTTTGATTTATACCTTTGTTATTTGCACTGTATATAATTTTGACTATCCTTTTTTGTAAGGAATGTATGATATTATTAACTTTCTACATTTTATTTTTGGTTAGCTCAGCTGACATATATTTTTAGTATTCATAATGTTCCATAAAAGTTTCTATGACAAAGTTGAGAGCTTTTTCAAGAACTTGGCAAGGACACAATTCTTCTATAGTATATTTTACCATACCAATATTTACTATAGATTGAGTGTCACAGTTGGCAGCTGAGAGTATGAACTTTAAAAATATGCGATTATTGACGATGTAAATATGCTGGCGTAACAGCTGAACCAAATGGATCATTTAAGATAACAAATCGACTTCAATAGTTACTCATGATCGATTATGAAAACTAAAACCAAAAGAAACGAAACTATGTATGGACAAAAACACATAATACATACACTAGAATTTTGGTAAGCGACGGATTAATAGAAACGTATATGATAATGGTAATATGCCTTTGTTTAGAAACGGTTACATGTTAAAAAGATAAGAAAATGTGTCAAACAAAACACTTCACTCGAGCTATATCGGAACTTTAAAGCATTTTCACTGATTAAGTCAAAGTTCATTGTTTGAGGTATAGATACGACATGACTTACCTAGAAGGAGGAAACGGTTTGTGGGTCGGAGACTTTCGTAAAGTGAAGCGTTATGTTCGACGATGTGTAATATTAAGAATCAGAGTATTCAAATTGTTTACAAAGTATTTTTTCTCTCTCTAGAATTATTTCTCTCTAGAATTCCCCCCCCTTTCGTTGAATGAGTTCTCCTATTTATAGGAGGAGGGGTCTTCAGCGATGTCACTTTTAGGTCACGAGATGGGCCTCGACGTGATCCGGATCGGCGGGATTCGCGCTGCGGCTCAGTCTGCTCGTCCATATTGTCGGCTGTCAGATAGCCCATTCCTTTTACGAGTTTTTTCGGCGGGTTTTCGGGCTTTTATCGATGCGTGTCAGATGATGATCTCATTTTTCCGTGCCTTTGGTTCGCGTGCTTTCTCAAAGGTCTGCGACGCTCCCGTACCACATTAAATGCAGAACTGTACGATGACGTTGTCTTTGGCCCGATGGGCTTCATTTGATGCGGGCCGCGTCGTCGTTGTCAAGGCGTCGGGTCTTGCTCACTTCATTTGGGCCATGAGTCCAAAGCCTTTCAGAGTAGGCCTGACAAGTTAGGAGGGGTGCCAAGCCCACCTCCAACAATTAGTCCCCCCTCCAGTTCTGTGACGAAGCGTTTATGCGGAGTGGACGAACTTTCGAGGTGTGCTTGGCGTACTCTGAAAGGTTTTGAAGGCGAAGGTGACGTGTCGATCCGTTTTAGCGTGTTTTAGAAGATTTTAGAGTCGTGGTGACGTTGCTCCAGCCACTAGATGCCACGTGTAGGATCTACACCTGGGGAAGCGATGAGACGCGCCTAGGGTTAATGATGAAATTTCCTTTCAATTTCCTTTCTCTTTCTCCCATAAATAGAGACTTCGTCTCGCCGATTCTTCATTTCTTCGGCACCTAAGGTAGACTCTTTTTCCTCTATTCTCTCTCTTCTTCTTTTGAGTTTTCCAGTTATGCTCTTAGTATTCCGCCGTAGATTTCTTTGATCTACTCAAAAACATCTCCAGTTCTTCAATATTTTTTTGTTAGATCTTTTCTGGTTATACTTTGTGATGTGAAAACGTATAAGGGTCGAATCTTCCGAATCCTCTGGTTCGCGCGGGTCCAGGGACATCCAATATTCTGGCAATCTTTCCTTCAAGGGGAATGATCGATCTCCAACTCGGAGCGTCTCGTCTTGGGATTTTGAGGAGCAGGTCCTCCTCGATGATCTCGCGAAGTGTAACGCGTCGTCCCTTGAGCTCGGTGCGATGTCCTCCTCGTAGCCTCGTCATGATTTAGGCCCTGCGCCCGATCCTAGAGAACAACCCGGGAACCAGTCTCCGGAGCGTTAGCTGACTCTTGGTGTTGTCCAAACTCAGGGAAAGTCTAAGAAGAAAACCAAGAAAAATTCTAAGGCCAAAGTTTCTGAGCCTGCTGCGGATCCAAAGAAACCCAAGAAGCCCCGCAAAATTAACAGTATCCTGCCAACTAAGTCTGATGCGGTTACACTTCGTGGTATCGTCAGTGGTCGAAGCTCTGGTTTGGAATTGCAGGAGCCGATGCCTAATAAGCGACCTTGGAATCCTCCACGGGGCTTCTTGTGCCTTTATGAGTCGTTCTTTGCTGATGCGGGGCTCTAGTTCCCTCTTCCTCCTCTGCTCATAGCTAATTGCGAAGCGAGGGGTATTGGATTCACGCAGCTTACCTCTCTGTCGGTCCGGAACTTAGTATCTGCAATTTCTATGGCTTCGGAGTTGGGCTTCGAGATGACGCTGGAGATGTTTGAGGCGATGACTCAGATTAGCCCGAACCGCTCCCTTCTTGGGACATTCTATGATAGTTTTAAACCCAGATGTAAATTGATCCAAGGTTAAAAAACCAGGATTGACAGGTGGTGAGCTAAGTAATTCTTCATTCGAATCAACGAGGCGTCGGTCCTTGATCCCAACCGGAAGTATATGAGAGGATGGGGTCGTAGTTTCGGTAGTGGTCCAGTTTGAATAGCACATCGGATCGCGTTTTTCCTTTTTCTAATGTTTTCTCCTGTTATGTTCAGATTGTCCTCTCCCGGTTAATCCCATCCCTCGAGAGTACTTCGCTTTTATAGCGGAGCTAAAGAAGAGGAAATTCACCCCGTGGCCTGTCATTTTGAAAGGCATCCAAACAAATCTTGCTAAGTTCAGGAAACGTGAGCGCCCCGATACGTGAGTATTTCTTTGTTAGTGACATTTTCTTATTTCTTCTCTTTTTGTATCAGCAGCTTCTTGGCGCCTCACTCCAAGTGTTGATCAGCCAAACTAAGATGGGACAATTTGATGATGATTTCCCGGACTTGTTCCCGAAGGGAGCAAAAAAGAAGAACAAGACATCACACGAGGCGAGCGCCTCCAAGCAGGTCGTGCCAACTAAGCAGGCACCGATTACGGACCTTACACTCAATCCTCCTCCGGTCGCCGAGGTTGGCAGAGGATCCGAAGATGTGGAGAAGAACCCCACTTGTAATGAAGATAACCAGCTTCTTCGGGGAAAGAAACGTCGTCGGGCCGAGGAACGGGAAGACGCTCCACAACAGGCTATTGGCGATCAGACCTCACCTCGTTTTTCTTTGCCTCGCCGATCCGTTGTTCTTTCTTCTCCTCGTCAGCTTACTCCTTCCTTGTTATCTGAGCGGGGCGATGCCCCTTCTGGGTCTCACGAAACGGAGATAGATGCTGAAGGAGTCGGCAAGAGTATAGTTCCTGTCACGCCCGCCGAGGCTCGTGCTAGTACCGAGGCGGCCTCGGAGGCCAACCAGGAAGAGACCCGACCTATCGAGACGTTCCCCGTGGTTTCTTATGAGATCGATGCGTCCAACAAGACGGGCTTTAACTTCAGGTACACGAGCCGTGTTCCTTTTGTTACTGACTCAAATGCATGCGGGGAGCTGCATCGGGCCGTCGCCTCATCTCGAGTCGACCTTCCCCTAGTGAGGGAGTTGGAGTATGCGGATGAGTTCCACAAGCTTTCCCGCAAGACTCATGAGGTAAAGTATTTTCCTTTTCCTTTCTTTGTGTTTTTCCTTGTCGATTTTTCCATTCTACCAACCTCGTCAATAAATACGATAAGAAGGTGAAGAAGCTTAAGAAGTATGTCTCAAAGCGTGACGAAGACATCAAGAGGTTAGAGAAGGAAAAGGGGACCGAGACGGCGAATCTACGGCTCGAACTTATCGAGAAGGAGAGGAAGATACTTGATCTAACTTCCGAGGTTCGAAGGTTGGTCGATGTGGAGACGGCGACATAAAACGAGATGTCGACTCTGAATGACCGTATTCGGGAGCTTGCTGAGCAGAAGTCGCACCTCGAGGATTATATGGACGCAGAAATCGAGAAGGCTGTGAAATTTGCTAAAGAACGAGTGCAGGTGGAGAAGCTTCGTCATGAGCAGCTTTGGGCGGACTGTGAGGGTCGTTTGCAGAAAGTGAAGCAGTTTCTCGAGGATCAGAAACGGATAAAGAAGAAGTATCTTATAGCCAACGAACTTAAAGGTAATCTGGAGGCTTTCGATATTCTCTCAGAGGGATACGAGTTGGATCTTCCGGAGGACTTTGTGGAGGACTCTAAGAAGGAGAAGGAGGACATCGATGCATGGCTTAATGTGCAGGTGCTGACCAAGTTGTATGAGTCTGATTTGGTTCTTCCCGAATAAGGAATGCCATCGGGGCCTCGGCAAGGGGACATTATGGCGCTTTCTTCTGCTTCGCTATCCAACCCTGCTGACAATGCGGGGTTGCCCTTGGTCGACGCTCCGCAGACTCAGTAAGATCCGCCTCGTGATGATACTGAGGAGGCTTGAATGTTGAGCCCTTTATCTATATGTTCTTTTTTTTATGAACTTAACGTCTTTTCCCTTTTGTTTTTATCTTCGAGGTCGATATTTTTTTTGCCTCGTTGTTGTATTGAACCCTTTCTTTGTTTAAATGGATGTCTGGCTTTGTTTCGCTGTATGGGTGTTCGCTTTTCCTTTTGCTTGATGTTTTGCACTCTCCTTGTAGCCTTGTGATGTGGGTACGCGGTTCGTGAGATCTGTGGACTTAGTGAGTTTTGCTAGATGATCTTCTTCGGGGGTGCGGGGTATGAGCCTCGTGTTTTTTGGACTTAGCCATTGTTGCTAAGTGATTTGTTTTTGGGTATGCTAGGTCTGAGCCTCGTATCTTTTTTTTTTACGAAGCAATGAGTCGGGTCGCTTAAATTTTAGACAACAATTTTCTCTTGATGTTTTTGAAATGTCTTATGCGAGATGGGCTCGGCTTAAGGGTGGTGTGGATGATCAGTCCATTGCATTCGTTAGGAATGCGTTGTGCGGGGTGGGCCTGACTTTTTTATGTTTTGATGAGGCCGATGTATGTTTTGACATAGCCTCGCTGATGCCTGTCCCAGAGGTGGCTAGTGTTCTTGGCACTTAGGAGGTTTTTTGCGGTGAAATATATTTTTTATAAATAAACAGCTGCACCTCGTGACAGGCTGCCTACGTACCCCGAAGGGATCAAGCCAGTTGTAGTTCGATTTTAGAAATGTAGATAGTGGTCGGGGTGATATATTTTGGTTTGTCACTTAGTGGTAGAATCGCTTCAAGTTCTTTGAATTCCAGGATCGTGGCACCGTGTCGCCATTCATTTGTGTTAGCTCGTAAACGCCGGGGCAGACCGTCTTCGAGACTAGGTAGAGACCTTCCCAGTTCGCGCCTAGTTTGGAGATGGGTTTTAAGGCGCTGTTTTCGTAGACTATGCGTAGAACGAGATCGCCTTCTTCGAAGTGACGTCCTTTGACTTTCTTGTTGTAATAGCGAGCGGCTTGGTGCTGATAGTTCTGTGTGCGCAAGAGGGCCTGGTCTCACAGTTCTTCGACGAATTCAAGCTGGTTGAGTATCATTTTGTCGTTGATGTCGGGGTTTTGGGTAAGTAGAACACGTCGTATATCTGGTACGTTGACTTCGACTGAAAACATCGCTTCCATTCCGTAGGCTAAGGAGAAAGGGGTTTGCCTGGTGGCGCTTCTAGGGCTAGTGCAATGCGACCACAGGACTCCGTCGAGCTCATCGGCCTAGACTCCTTTTTTTTTTTTTTATCTTCGAGCCTTTTCTTAATTTCGTCGAGGATCCGTTTGTTCGTTGCTTCTGCCTGCCCGTTACCCTGCAGGTATCGTGGTGTGGATTTGCTGAGTCTGATTCGCCATCGAGCATAAAAACCTTCGAACCTATCAGATGTGAATTGCGAGCTGTTATCGGTGACTATCTCGTAGGGAAGTCAGTGGCAACAGATGATGAATTTCCAAACGAAGTTCTGGAAATCGATGGCTTCGATTTTGGCGTAGGCCTCTGCCTCTACCAACTTTTTGAAGTAGTTTGTGACGATGAGCATGAATTTTCTTTGGTTAGAAGCTGGCAGCGGAACGACGATGTCCATTGCCCATCACATGAAAGGGTATGGTGCAGTGGAGGTCGTGAGTAGCTCAGTCAGGACGTTTATTGTGTCACCGTGTCGTTGGCACTTCTCGCATTTTTGAGCAAAGTCTTCGCAATCCTTCATGAGGGTCGGCCAATAGAAGCCGTGATTCTTGACTTGTAAAGTTAGTGCTCTCCCTTCGGAGTGGTTGCCTTCTGCTCCTTCGTGTGCCTCGCGCATTACTCTTACTGTTTCGCCTTTGGTGCTGAAATGTAGCAATGTTCCTGTAGCGCTCCATCGGTATAGGCTATCTTCAATTATGGTGTAGCGAGCCGCCCTTTTCGTAGACGGCGAGCTTCCCACTTGTCATTTGGCAGCTTTTTGTTGGCGATATAATCTTTGATTTCAGCGCGCTAGTCCGAGATTTCGGGGTAAGCGTCGGGGTCAGTTGGTTGTCTCTTCGTTTTGTCAGGGGGCGTCACTGTCTGTTTCTTCGATTTGGATGGCGCATACGCCTTTGGGGAGGTCGATGCTTGGTTGCTCGATGCATTCGACCGGTATGGTTCTTCTGACAGTTGGGTCCGATGTGGAGGCTAGTGCGGCTAGAGCATCGACGGAGGCGTTCTTGTTTCGGGGTATCTTGGTTAGGGTGAATGATTCAAACTATTGGGCAAGCTTTTTGACGACGCTAAGGTAGGATTCCATGCGTTCGTTTCTAGCGCCAAAGTCTCGGCTAGAGCATCGACGGAGGCGTTCTTGTTTCGGGGTATCTTGGTTAGGGTGAATGATTCGAACTATTGGGCAAGCTTTTTGACGACGCTAAGGTAGGATTCCATGCGTTCGTTTCTAGCGCCAAAGTCTCCGTTGTATTGGCTTGCCACGAGCTGAGAATCGTAGAATGCTTCGAGGTTCTTTGCGCCCAATTCCTTGGCGAGGCGCATTCTGGCGATCAAAGCTTCATATTCGACCTCGTTGTTTGATGCGTGGAAGGCGAGGCGGAATGATTGTTCGAGAACTTCGTGCGTCGGTGATTCCAATTTGACACCGACTCTGGAGCCGTGTTGGCTGGACGACCCGTTGGCGTATAGTGTCCATGTTCGGGTCTCTGGCTTGGCGGTGGTCAGCTCGGGTGGTAGTTCAATCAAGAAATCTACAAGTATTTGGGACTTAGCGCTTGTGCGAGTCCTATATTCGATGTCATACTCGCTAAGTTCGACTGCCCATTTAGCGATTCGACCGGACTGGAAAGGGCTATGCAGGATCGTGCGCATGGGTTGATTCGTCAGGATAATGATTGAGGTTGATTGGAAGTATGGTCGCAGCTTTCTGGCGCAGGTGATTACTGCTAACGCAAGTTTCTCGAGTGTTGGGTATCGCGCTTCGGCGCCGTCGAGAGCTTTGCTTACGTAGAAGATTAGTTTTTTCTCACATCGTTCATCTCGTACTAAGACACCGCTTACTACAGCTGTTGATATGGCGATGTACAAATATAATGTTTCTTGGTCGACGGGTTTGGCCAAGATTGGTGCAGTCGAGAGGTACTCCTTGAGTTGCCTAATAGCTTCTTCGTATTTGTCGTCCCACTCGAATCGCTTGTTACCTCGCAACAACTGGTAAAAGGGGAGGCACTTGTCGGTAGATCGCGAGATGAAGCGGTTTAGTGCGGTGATGCGGCCCATCAGGCGTTGCACCTCTCTGGTGTTGCGAGGTGAGGGCAGTTCGGAGATTGCTGTGATTTGCTTGGGGTTAGCCTCGATCCTGCACTGTGTGACCATGTAACCTAGGAACTTTCTCGAGGTGACTGTAAAGGTGCACTTAGTGGGGTTCAGTTTCATGTTGTATTGGTTAAGCGTGGTGAAGCAAGTGCGCAGGTGATCGACGTGATCTTTAGCGACAAGTGATTTGACGAGCAAATTGTCGATGTAGACTTCCATTGTGCGGCCTAGCTGGTCAGCGAACATGCAATTGACGAGGCGTTGGTAGGTCGCGCCGACATTTTTCAGCCCGAAGGGCATTACCTTATAACAGTAGGTTCCGCGATCGGTGATGAAAGATGTCTTTTCGCGGTCGTCGGGGTGCATCATTATCTGGTTGTAACCCGAGAAGGCGTCCATGAACGAGAGCAACTCGTTTCCGGCGGTTTCTTCGACAATCTGGTCTATGTGCGGGAGCGGGAAACTGTCTTTTGGGCAGGCCTTGTTTAAGTCGATAAAATCGACGCACACTCTCCATTTGCCGTTTTTCTTTTTGACGACTATAGGGTTGGACAGCCAGTCAAGATACTTGACTTCGTCGGTTGAGCCTACTTGTGTGAGGCGATCGACCTCTTCATTTACTGCTTGGGCTCGTTCGGGGCCGAGCTTCCGTCGTTTCTGTTTGATGGGCTTGTAGGTTGGATCGACGTTGAGCTCGTGATAGGCGATGCTCGGGTCAATTCCAGGCATGTCGCTGGTGGTCCACGCGAAAGTACACAAATTCTGTTTAAGGAATACAACGAGTTCATCGTGTACTGAGGCATCGAGGCCGACGCTAATGCCGATGCAGCGCGTGACATCACTAGGGTCGATGTTGACTTGAAGGACCTTGTTGAGCTTTGGTGCTTCCTCCCGGGATGTTTCAGTGAACGTAGGCGGGTTCGACGCTTGTGGTCGTTCGGGGGGACCGGTGGGTGTCAAGATGACGCACGAACGGCGGAGTTTGAGTTAGGCTATGAAACACGTTCTCGCCATGCTTTGGTCGCTCCAGATAGTTCGTGTCCCGGTGGGACTTGGAAACTTGAGGCATTGGTGATAAGTAGACAGAATTGCTTCCATGGCGTGAATCCACGGTGTCCCCATGATGACGTTGTAGATCGTTGGAGTATCGATGATTACGAACTTAGTGAGATTGGTCACGCCTCCTACGTGGACCGGCAGTTTTATCGTTCCTTCGGACATGGTGGTGTCGCCGTTGAATCCGGTGAGCGGCTTTCTTGAGTGTTTGATCGTGTAGTCTTTTAGGTCCATTTTTTGCAGCGTGTCTTTGAAGATCAGGTCGACGGAGCTTCCCATGTCGATCATTACTTTGGCGACCTCGCAGTCCAGGATTAGGAGTTCGATGACTGAGGGTCGTTGTGCGGGCGGTTGACCGTTTTTGCGTCGTGGTCGGTGAATGTGATTTTCTTGTCGATGAAACCGTACGGGTTGTTGATCCTGGTCGATTTGATCGCAGACACTGTCTTTCGCTGATGTTTCTTGATTGACCGTACCAAATCGTTGCAATCGAGAAGACTTCCCATTATCATATTGATGCGTTTTCGGGATGTGGGAGGCACGTTGACTGGGTATTCCTCGATCCTATCTCGTTTGGGGGCGTCATCAGTGACCTGTCGGACATGGTTCTGAGTTGTGTTGGTGGGGTTTTGGTGTTGTGGGGGTTGCCCCTGTTCGTTCTGCTCGGTGCGGAGCCACGTGTTCTTCTTTTTGGTTTCTTCACAGGGTGGTATGAAGATCTCTCCTTCTCTATACTTCTTAAGCAGCAACTCTTTTAGATGTCGACATTATTTGGTGGAATGACCGTGTTTTTTGTGGAATGTGCAGTATTTCCTGAGGTCGACGTCTGTCGCTCGAGATTGCTTTTGCCAGTTTGATTGCTGGTTTTGGCTGTTTCCGACCTGATTGATTGTTGTTTTCTTGCTTTTGAGTTCCTTGGCGTATTCTGCGTCGTAGTGCTAACGTGGTTCGTCGTATTCGTCGCTTCGATCGTCTCGAGGGTGTTCCGCTTTGTTTTTCCTTTGAACGAGCGCTGGAGTGTTTCTTGGCAAGGGCTAGTTTTTCTTCTTCCACCTCGATGAAGAGCGTAGCCCTGTGGAGTGCGTCTTCAAGTGTTTGAGGTTTCTTTATCTTTAGGTCATCGCGGAAGGCAGATTCGTACAACAATACGTTACAAAGTGCTGGTAAAGCTGCTTCGTCAGATACCGTGATTCGGTATGCGACGTCTTTGAATCGTGCGATGAAGTCTCGCAAAATCTCTTTAGGGCCCTGCGACATGGCCCAGAGGTCGGCGGTGGAATGGCTTTGTTGGATGAACATTGAGTAATGCTTGAGGAAGACGGTGGAGAGTTGATGAAAGGTATTGATAGAGTTGGCTCTAAGTCGGGAGAACCATCTTAATATTGCTCCGTCAAGGTTCTCTATGAAAAGCTGGCAATTGCCCGCGTTACTCTCTGCTGGGTCAAAGTGAGCCCGACCCATTGCGATGCTGAAGCTGGTGAGGTGCTGATTGAGGTCGGTGGTTTCGTCGTACTTCGGGATCCTGACCTTTCCTAGATGCAGGATACAGAAGCATGTGATTCGACTGGTGAACGGGATGTTCTGAGCCTCTCAGAGGACCCTATCGATCTCAGGTGCGGAGCTTATGGCCTGGTGGACTCGAGAATTGATATCGCGCAGGTGTTGGCGCATGAGTTCAAGTTCTACGTCTTTCTCAGCGCAGACCCCTCTGTAGGTTCCGGGGCCGACCCGGTGATGCCTTTCCGGAGTTGTGTAGCGTTGTTCAGCTGGAGTTGGCGATGTCTCGACTCTGTTTGTCGTAGGAGGGGCCGAGTGCGTGATTGGTTGCGCTGGTGTCTCGGCGAAGAGGTTTCGTTGCAGATTTGAGAGAAATTCCCCGGGTGTGTCTCTCGAGGTTGTAGGATGGGGCTCGCTGGTGGTCGATAGAAGCTTCGTGACGAGGTAAGTGCTTCGAAACGCGCGTTGGTTGTCTAGGTGAGCGAATCGACCCTGTGAATCAGGTCGGAGAGGAGGGCTACGACGTCGGCGGACGGGGGAGGTGTTGCTCCTAAGATAGGCTGCGTGGGAAGTTTGCTGCTCCCCACTTACGTGATTCTCGACTCCGGGGTTTGCTGCTGTTGCTCAAACGATGAGACTTGAGTTGGTGCGGGAGGGAACGGGGTGACTTGAAGTGATGCTTCAACGTTTTCTTGAGACGCCTCGACTGCTTTCTTGTGACTCGACGATGCTAATTCGGAAGTGATAGCTTTTGTGGCGTTCGAAGCGTCGACCTGTGAGGTCGAGGCTCGTGCTAGCGACGTTGGACCTTGTCCCATGAGTACTTTTGGAGCGCTTGGCGGGATGGTGTTTTTCTTTTCAGAAATCGTCGAAGTGCTTTCTGCGTATAGAGAGTTCTCCTGAGAGTTCCCCATAGACGGCGCCAAATGTTCGAGGTATAGATGCGACGTGACTTAGCTAGAAGGAGGAAACGATTCCTGGTTCAGAGAATTTTGTAAAGAGAAGCGTTATGTTCGACGATGTGTAATATTAAGAATCCGAGTATTCAGATTGTTTACAAAGTATTTTTTCTCTCTCTAGAATTATTTCTCTCCCTAAAATTATTTCTCTTTTCGTTGAATGAGTTCTCCTATTTATATGAGGAGGGGTCTTCAACAATGTCGCTTTTAGGTCACGAGATGGGCCTCGGCGTGGCCCGGATCGGCGGG